>JAQZBX010002304.1:0-73272 GCA_029593785.1 Cabassous unicinctus | reverse complement strand
ATCTGTTCTTTTTTGCCAGTGTCTTAATGTTTTTGTTGTTGTTTTTGTTATGAATGGTGTCCTTAGTGTTAGAGATCCAATATGGAATAATTCCAACATGTATAATATGTTTCCTTTTAAATATGTACAAGTAATTATAATAATATGAACATTAATAAATCTGTGATTTGGGCTACTTCATTTGATGTGTCTTTGCAATCTGGAAGGCAGTGGTAAGGTTTTGGAGCATACTGTAAATATATCAGAGCAAAATTTCTGTACTAAAATGATCAAAAAGTAATATGTTCTCCTTGTCCTAAAAGTTTTATTTTAATTTTTCAAAAAATCCTTAGATATTCGTGACCTTGCTCTTAGTACCCAGAAGAAAATACTTCAATTTCCCCAAAGTAGGGAAATGTTCTATATGTTTCAGAGCTATGTACAATGATGCAGGAAAATTGGCTGACAAAATAATGAAAAAATATATTGGTGTATCTTAGGTAAATCTATCCTTAAAATCTCTATATGTATGTATAGATTAATATAAATTTAGTATATATGTGTATTAAATGTTCACGTGTGTACTTATTTTTGAGAGTGCTTTGTAAAAAAAATCCTAATTTCATATCTAATCCCACTCTTTTCATTCCTTAAAAGGGTGGCGGGCTTTGATTTCGATTAATAACAGTGATGGAATTAGTATTTTAATTACTAAGTAAAAATAGAATGAGAGAATCAGAACCTGATCAGAAATTGTATGGTGTTTACATAGCAAATATGATCTATCTAGTTGGTGGAAAAAATAAAGAGACATCAGATAAATGAGTTTGTCAGATATCGACTTGGTAAAATGTATTGAATTGAATTAATTTGAAAATAGTCCTAAGTATCAAGCATGGAGCCACGGCCTAATATCTCATCTTCCTTAATTTGGAGAGAAGGGAGAAGATGCAATAAACTAACCTACATGATATATTTTTAAAATGTAGCATGTCTTTTCCTACTTCTCTGCTACCATCATGGATAACAGCAAGTGATAAAACTGGTATATAAGGAAGTGCCCACTCATGAAAGACTGAAATTGACTCACCATGTAGAAATCCAAAGGCTTTCTCAATCCCACCTTTCCCTTAAGGGCATTCTTTATGCAGTGCATAACTGGAGGCAGAGGTTGAAATAATACTACCCATTTTCATACTCACAAAGCAGCCGCTCTTGAGAAATTGGGCCTGAATGAACAGGATTGTGTTATATTACCAGTGTGCCTTATAAAAGTCAATAAAGTACCAAATTGCATTTTCTCTTCTCCTCTTAGTTTAGATTTAAGTGATCATAAGAATGTGTGCATTTCCTGAAGTGCAGTAGTGACTAATTATACTGGTTGCTAAGTGGCCAAAAAATGATCAGGAGTGGCTTGTTTCCTTGTGAGGCCTTGGACATCTTGGGATATGAAGCTCAAGGAGCTCTGACTTTGATTCCAGTGCCATGTGTCATGCATACTAATTTTCATGAACCAAATTACATGAAAGAGGAACAATACTCAGGTGCTGGTCCTCTTTGGTTGATGAATTGTTACTGCCTTTATGATTAGCGCTTCTTTAAGATCTGAATTCAGATATCTTTATGACCTGAATTCAGGAATTTATACCTGGGAGAAAGTTATAATTGCTACCCACTCTATCCTTTCTATTCCTTTCTATCTCTCTCTCTCTCTATATATATGTAAATACATATAAGGAATGTTAATTTATTCTCTATGTAAATGAATTAAAATTACAGATAAAAAATAATGAATATGTAATCATAAACCCCAACATATTTATATTTACATTAAGTGGAAATGGTCTAAAATCACCAATTAAAGGGCAGAAATTGTCAGAAAATTTTTAATTAGTGAGCCAAGCATGCAATTTCTACAAAATCTCACTTCAAATAGTATGCTTTGGTAGGTTAAAATTAAAAGTAGAAAAATATATATTATGCAAAGTCTAATCAAAAGAAATCTGGAATAGTTCAATTGTTACCACAAATAAACTACCAAGAAGAAAGAGAGGTGTATTAGTCACCTGAAGGGGTGCTGATGCAAAGCACCAGAAATATATTGGCTTTTATAAAGGGTATTTATTTGGGGTAGAAGCTTACAGTCACAAGGCCATAGAGAGTAAGTTACTTCCCTCACCAAAGTCTGTTGCCATGTGTTGGAGCAAGATGGCTGCTAGTCTCTGTGAGGGTTCAGACTTACTCTTTCTCTTAAGGCTTCATGGTCCCAGCTTCTTCTGATCTCATCTGTAGGCTGACATAAGGCTCATCTTTCTTACTGGGGCTCATCTCTCTCCAGGCCCAGCTGCTCTGCTCTCTCTCCACATAGCCAGTTGTAAGCTATCAGTCAAATAGCTGGTCTCTCTCCCCAGGGCTCCAGCATCAAAACTAAGCTCTCTCCTCAGCTGTGACTTTTTCTTTGTGATTGTTCAGACATCAAGGGAATGGGGACTCATCATCCTACTGATGTGGTCAAATCAAAGCCCTAAACTTAATTTAATCAAGTAAAAATGAAACCTCTAAATTTAATGCAATCAAATGGTATCATGCTCAGAGGAACAGACCCATTTACAAACATAACCTATATTTCTTTTTGGAATTCACCAATAATATCAAACTGCCACAAGAGGCATTACATAATTATGAATTGATCAATGTACCAAAAAGACATAATCCTAAGAAGATAGTTGAAAAACACATGAAATAAAAATCTGACAAAATTGAAAAGAGAAATAGACAAATCCACATTTATAACTGCAGATTTCAACACTCATTATAAGAGGTGTTGCTAAAAAGAAAATAGAAAATCTGAAAACACCATCAACTAACATCTAAGTTGCATCTCAGTGACGTTACTAAAATGCTCTAACCAGCAACAGCAGAATACACATTGCTCTCAGGTTTGTATGGAATATTCACAAATATAGAGAATGTCCTGATTAATACCAAAAAAAAACAAAAACAAAAAAAACCACAACTTTAAAAACTTAATAATATGGAAATTATATAAATCATGTTATTTTTACAATAATGAAATCAAATTTAAAATCAATAACAGCAAGATAACAGGAAAAAATAAATTGCAAACTTTTAAAGAATTGATCTGCCAAGAAGAATTATATTGAACTGAACTAAAATGAATATAAAACAATGATATTGTAAAAAATAATGGTGTCTAGTTACACATTGAAATAACTAATGCACAAATCACAAGCAAAATTAAAGATAAATTGAACTAGTAATTACAATATGACACATCAAAACTGGTAGGATGCAGCAAATCCCTTGCTTAGAGGGAAATTTATAGACTTAAACATAACATAATAGAATAGAAGAAGAGCTGCAAAACTGTAATATAAAATTTTACTTGAAAACCAGAAAAATAACAAATTAAACTCAAAAATACAAATAACTAATGAAGACAAATACATAAATTAACAAAATAGAAAAAATACGTATAATAAAGAGGTAAAAGAAAGCCAAAAATCAATCCCTAAAAAACTAATATAAACTTTTAAAAAACTAATGAAATTAATAAATATTTGGTGAAACCAATGCATAATAGGGAACATATAACATATTAAGAAAGAAGAAAAAAATACCATATAAATTACCATATATATGTTTATAAGTAGCTACATATATTTTACCTACTTAAAATGTTATATATGTATATAAAATGTACTTAAATGTACTTAAATGTACTTAAATGTTATATATGTACTTAAAATGTTATATATGTGTGTGTGTGTATATATATATATATATATATATATATATAACATTTTAAGTAGCTACAATTGCACATTTTATGATAATTGTGATGGTTAAGTTCATTTGTCAACTTGCTTAGGTTATGGTGACCAATTGTTTGGTTAAGCAAGCACTGGCTTGATTATTCATGTGAGGATATCACATGGATTGAAATTTACAGTAAGTTGATTGCATCTATGGCCTATTACATCAACTGTCAACTAAGGAGATTATCTTCAGGAATTAGAGAAGTCTCGAGCAATCATTTAAAGTCCTTAGAAACAGAAGGCATGATTTCAGCCAACAGAGGGTGAATTTCTATCTCTGCTACAGCCAACCAGCTTTTTCAGGGGAATTCATCACAGACTTTCATTGGAGTTCCAAGCTTGTGATCTGAAACTATGGAATTTGTACTTCCCCATCACCATAGTCACATGAGCCAATTACTGTAATTGTCAAAATGTTTACATTACAGATTATGGTACTGGGAGCAGTACTTGAGAAAGAATCTAAGGATGAGATTTCTCAGTTGGTTCTTGGATTTGGGGAATTGGTTCTCTAATCTGAGTATATTCAAGGGCACTAACGACTCAATTTCTGACAATCAAGATGACACTGATTGTCCTTGGCATGAGTAGGCAATAGAAAGCACAAAATATCTCCAATGGATATGGCTACTCAAATGTTTATAAGAGGCAAGGCTTTGTTTGAGAGTGTATTCAACACCTTACCAGAGTTTTGTGAAATTAAAAATGGTAATTATGTTCAATGGATGTTCCCAAATACTCTGGATACATTCATAAAAAGGATGAGCTGAAGGCTTCAAATTCCCAGTTTAGGCACTGCAGGAAGGGAATGAAATTTTCTAAATGTACCTTGAAAGAAAATTTATTTTGTATATCCACAGACATGAGATTTCTATAAATGAGATCCAGAGTTTTATTGTGTGTGACTGATATATCCAACCTTGTCTGATGTCAAAGTGAAGGCATTGATTGGAAAAGAATGAGATCCTTAAAATTAGAATAGGAACATGTGGGTTGATGATTATAGTAGGGACATTGAAACCTTAGTTTCTGCTGTGTTTTCCCTAGATAAACCTGTAATGATCTGTCCTGAGTAATCACATACTCAAACTTGAATCTTCCCTGAGGAATCAACTATGCGATCTCTACCTGAGAAAATTAACCCTCATATGCCTGATAAAACTATAATTACCTTCCATGAAGAAAGAGCCCTCAAATCTCTGTATGAAGAGATTAATCCTTTTCCACCATATGAAACTGCAATGGGATGCCCCAAAGTAGATGAATTGAAGACACTTCTAATTCTTTCCATGACCACTCACCACCCCTCTTTTCTTCCAGATCTATGACTAGGTTGATGTGTCAACAGACCTCTAAAGTTGAGGTATAACGTGTGACCAATGAGGAGGCATGCCATACTCCAATAGAACTGCATTCATATAGAATGTTTGGGAATGGATATTATTGGTATTGGGTAATGGTGGAAGGAACATAAAGTTGAATCAGGCTGAATTTATTTTTATGGGCCCACTAAGCAAAGCTTCTGGATTCCATGTTGTAGATTGAAGAGTTAGAAAGTGCTCTAAGATTTTGTTTGAATGGTTGGCTGAAGCATTAACAAAAAGGTGGCCTATATTGCCTGAAGTTAACATTCCAGTTCACACACCCCAGGAACGTCCAGAGTATATAACTTTCACCAGGAATGTGAGGAATAACTCCATCATCCCTGATGAACTTTGTAGTTGCTCTCTTCTCTAGGTTAGATATTACTGTGTGAATTGCTGTTAATGAATTTTGATCCTTAAACATGAGAATAAATGAGTAAGCAGAAGCCAAGAGGAAGCAATTAATGATTAAAGACAACTTTGTCCTGGCTACCAAAATGGACAGCAGAGTCAAAGAAGTAATCAGAATAGTCTGACTTGCAGAGATCTTTGGCATTGGGAAATCTAGAAATAAAGTAGGTGGGAAGTCTACTAAATTCTCACTTGATTTGTATAAGGAAAAGAAACCTAGGTCAAGTGACTAAAAGTCTAAGTTTAATCATAAAAACAGAGAGTCATAGCCCCTTGATCAATTCCTAGACCTGAGAAAGATTACAAACCAAGATCCCCTTGAATGAAGAGATAATTGGGTCCCCTTGGGAATAGACCCACTAAACTGTCAAAAATTTATACTATTCATCCTCCTCTCAGTTGTCCCAAAGGGACCTACAGCCTTTTATGAGGTTAACTGTGCACTGGGGAAAAGGAAATTATTAGATGTTTTTGGGATACAGTGGCTCAAAAATGATATTAATCCTAGGAGGACTAAAATGTCACTGTGGTCTACCAGTCAGAGTAGGGGCTTATGGAGTTCAGGGGATCAATGGAGGTTTAGCTCAATTCCATCCCACATTGGGTCTAGTGTGTCCCCAGACTCATGTCTATAGTTATCCTCCAAAATCCAGGAAAAAAAATTAGAATAGACAATTTCAGAAATTGGCAGAATCCCAACATGATTCTTTGGCTTGTTCAATGAGGGCTGATATGGTAGGAAATGCCAACTGGAAGCTGCTAGAATTGCTTCTACCTCGCAAAATACTAAATTAAATGAAATACCACATTCCTGGAGGGATTGTAGAGATTAGTGCCACCATCAAGACCTTGTAGGATGCAGGGATGGGAAATACCAATGTTGACTGGTGACTTTGGGAGGTCTATATTAGATAATAACATCATAGATGCTTAAGATTTTAGAGAAAATTATTGCCATCCTCTGCATATAACTACTCCTCTAAGCACTGGAGTAAGGGCATGAAAATTTCTAAATGTGCCCTGAAAGAAAATCTTATTTTGTATATCCACAGACATGAGATTTCTTTAAATAATATTCAGAGTCTTATTGTGTGAGTGGCTGACTTTAAATATACTGCTTCTGACCAGCTGCTGGGCCTTAACAGAGACCAAATACTTAACCACGGGCCACCAAGTTACCATAAGGCCTTAGTTGCCCTTCATGAGCTCGATGTTGTCTGACCCACCAAACCATAAAGTTTGGTGTGCACAGAGTATTCCATCATAAAAATGGAAGTGGTATTTATGAGATAGGGCTTGAGAAAGCCCCAAAGGCAAAAGTAAGTTACATGAGGAAATGGCCTAAATGCCCATGGTCACCACTCCTACCATATTACCTTCTCTTTCTCAGTCCACACTATGACCCTTTGGGTAGTTCACTACAAAAATTTGGCTGAGGAAGGAATGTACATTATGCATGAGCACAGTATGGCAGTTTGATATTATTTATGAATTCCAAAAAGAGATATTGATTACGTTTGTAAACTGATCTGTTCCTTTGGGCATGATACCCTTTGATTTTATTAGATTCAGCTGAGATGCTTTGATTAAATTATGTTATGATTATGGCTTTGATTTGACCACTTTTCATTAGGGTGACTCAGTTTGAGTCCCTGCCTCCTTGGTGGGCTATATGAAGAGAGGCTCAATCAAGAACATAGAGAAGTAGATACACAGAGAAGATACAGAAGGGGTGACAGCTTCATAGACATGGCAAAAGTCCAAGGAAGAGAGATGAGCCATTCAGTTGAGAGTTTACAGCTGACCTTGTGAAGAGAACAGAGCAGCTAAGCCCAGAGAGAAATGAGCCCTGGGAATGGGGATGAGCCCTATGCCAACCTACAGCTGAAAGTGGAAGAAGCTGGACCCATGGAGCCTTAAGAAGAAAAAGGAAGGCTGAGCCCTCACAGACATCACCCACCATCTTGCTTTAACACATGGCAACAGAGTTGGTAAGGAAGTAACCTTGAGTTGAACTCTTTGGGACCTTGTAACTGTCAGCTTTTACCCCAAATAAATACATTTTATAAAAGCTAACAGATACACACAGCAAAATGAACTTCCATTCACCAAGGCTGACCTGGCTACAGCCATTGCTGAGTGCCCAATTTGCCATCTGCACAGACTAACACTAAGTCCTTGATATGGCATGATACCCTAAGGTGGTATATCTGCTACCGGGTGGCAGATTGATTACATTGGATCACTTCCATCATGGAAGGGGAAGTATTTTGTTCTAATAAGAATGGACATATATGCCAGATATGGGTTTGGCTTTCTTGCATTCAAAGGTTCTTCCAAAACTATCATTCATGGACTTACAACGTATCTACCTACATGGCATTCCACACAACATTGTGGAAAATAACTTCACGGCAAATGAAATACTGCAATGTGCACATGCTCATGGAATTCTATGAACTTACAATGTTCTCCATCATCTTGAAGCAGATGGATTGATAGAAGGGTGAAATGAGCTTTTGAAGACTCAGATACTGTGCCAAATGGGTAGCAATATCTAGCAGGGCTGGAGCAAGAAGCCTGTATATGTTCTAAATCAATGTCCACTGTATGATGATGGTTCTCTCACAACCAGGATTCGTGAGTCCAAGAATCAAGGGGTGGAAATGGGAGTAGCACTTTTCACTATTATTCCTCGTGATCCATAAGAACATGTTTTTCTTCTTGTCTCTGCAACCTTAAGCACTGCTGGACTACAGATCTTTGTACCAAAATGAAGAGTGCTTCCAACAAGAGTCACAACAATGATTCTGCTGAAGTAGAAATTAATACTGCCAACCAGCTTCTTTGTGTTTCTTATGCCTCTGAATCAAAAGGCAAATAAGGGAATTACTGAACTGGTTAGAGTGAGTAATCCTTATTATCAGGGGGAAATAGTATTACTACTATATAATGAAGGTAAAGAAGAATTTGACTGGAAACCAAGAGATTCCTTATGGTCCGTTTTTTTTCTACCAAGAGCTGTGATTGCAGTAAATGGAACACTACAACAACCCAACCCTGGATGGGCTATTAATGGACCTTAAACTTCAGGAATGAAAGTTTGGTTCATCCCACCAGGGAAAGAACCACGGCCAGTTGAGGTTTTTTCTGAGGGTAAAGGTAATATGGGATGGCTAGTGGAAGAAGGTTGTTATAAATATGAGCTATGACCACATCACTAGTTATAGAAATGAGGATTATAGTAGTCATGAATATTTCTTCCTTGTTTTGTTATGAGTATGCCTTTTTATATAAATCAATCAAATATGTTTTTTCTTTCCCAGTTAATCCCCTTATCATATGATATAAGTTGGATTAAATTTATATCTTAGTATTTAATTTATAAGACAGCAAGTTCAAGAGTGAATATTATCCAAGGACTTGCACCCTCTTCTAGAGAAAGATAGTATGCCTCTGGTTGTATACAGGGTATTTGAATATTGATAGGTAAATATATGACTGCTATTAATTCTATTTAGAGATTAAGTGTAATTTAAGGAGATATATATGGGTGACAATTTGACAAAGGGTGGACTGTCATGGTTAAGGTCATGTGTCATCTTCGTTAGGCAATTGTTTACAGTTGTTTGGTTAAGCAAACAATGGCCTGATTGTTAGTGTGAAGGTATTTCCATATATTTAAATCACCAGTAAGTGTTTGCCTCTATGGCTATCTCCCCACATCCTCCCCCAAATTTACACTTTTCTGACTTTTTAATAGTGTCCAGTTTAATAAGTGTGAAAGGCTACCTCATTGTAGTTTTGATTTGCATCTCCCTAATCGCTAGTGGTGTTGAACATTTTTTCATGTGTTTCTTTGCCATTTTTATTTCTTCTATGGAGAGTTGTCTTTTCAAGTATTTTGCCCATTTTTAATTGAATAGATTGTCTTTTTATTGTCGAATTGTATGATCTACTTATATATCATGAATAATAAACCCTTATCAGATAATGTGATTGCCAAATACTTTCTCCCATTCAGGCCTTTTCACCCTTTGGAGAAAGTCCTTTGATGTGAAAAAGTGTTGAATTTTGAGAAGCTCCCATTATTCTATTTTGTTGTTGTTGGTGGTGGTGGTGGTGCTTTGGGGTTAGATTTAAGAGACTATCATCTACCACAAAATATTGAAGATATTTTCCTACATTTTCTTCGAGGAGTTTTATGGATGTTGTTTTTATATTTAGGTCCTTGATCCATTTTGAATTAATTGTTGTATAAGGTGTGAGATATGGGTCTTTTTTCTTTCTTGTTGATATGGCTATATAGTCCTCCAAGCACCATTTGTTGAATAGACTGTTCTAGACCAGCTTGGTAGACTTAAAAACCTTTTCACAATTCACTTGACTATAGATGTGAGGGTGAATTTCTGAGTTCTTGACTTAGTTCCATTGGTCAATCTCTCTGTCCTTATGTCAGTACCATGTTATTTTTACTATTGAAGCTAAATAATATGCTTTAAAGTCAGGAAGTATGAGTCTTCCAACTTTGTTCATTTTAAGATATTTGTGCCTATTTGGGGCCCCTTAATCTTCCAAATAAATTTGATTATTGGCTTTTTAATTTCTGCAAAAATGCTGTTGGGATCTTTAATTGGGGAATCCCTTATATTTTTGTTGTAACTATTATTTAATCTAAATTAAAAAATAATACTATAAAACTATACCACTAAAAAAATAAGAAGAGCATAATCAGTTGGGATGAATGCAATTTATATTTGGATTAAAATGAAAACTGCATTTTAACCATTGAATTTGACAACATCCAGAACACTTTTGATGTTAATAAGAACAATTTTAATTGAGATTTCTCAGATAGCATTTAACAGGGACAATGTAGTGAGAGGGAGTGGGCAAAGTGAGTAAGGTATAAATAAAGTTTCAGAGTGCTTTTTTTAAAGGGGAGCAGAAGAATGAGGCAATAGCTGGAAGGGAATATATCAATGGTGTTTTGTTTCAAATTGGTTAAGTTTGATTATAAATTTGGGTCTGGTTGGAGGTCAGGTGAGACACAATGGGAGTCTGAGGCCATAATACATGAGACACATAGTTTGTTACTCACAAGGTCCAGAGATAGAAGAGTGACATGAGGAGTTGACAGAGATGTTATTGACACTGGTGGCTCAACCAGCAAGTGGGGAGCATACAAGCAGACCGTAGACTTATGTCTTTATTGTGGTCCAAGGCTGGGGGTTAGCAGATTTCCCAGGGGAGTCAGGATTGGTTAGTATAAGCAAACATGTGAGAAAGGAAAAGTGATTGGGGATGTGAGAGTGGTAGACATGTTTAATTTATCATTTGAAATCAGCTATGGGTTTGTGAGAGGTGTGGGTTTGGTTTGTAGCAGCTACAGAAATGAGTTTGGGCTCTGTGGAAGTTTAGGCCCCATGGCTGGAAAGCTATTCATTAACTAGGTGTAAGGTCAGTGTTGAGACCAATGGGTGGCTTAACCAAAGTTAGATGGTGAGGCAGGATTCAAAAACATTGGTAGTTATGACAGGTTTATCATTTTTTTTTATTCTAAGATATTTCAGATATTAATATGTTCAAGGGAATAATCAGTACAAAAGGAATATTGTTGATGGATGAGAAAATGAGAAGGATATACCTGGAGAGTAAACAGACATGATAGAAGCATAATCTGTTCATCAACCACAGCAGGAGATAATATGAGCTAAGGCACAGCATATACAACACTTCTAGGTTCCGCTTTCACTGCTCCTATTCTCTCAGTGCAAAGACAAGCAAAAAGAGCATCTGTAAGTGAAGATGTTAAAGGGGTTGTTTAAAGATTGAGAAGACAGGAGAAGCTTGAATAGTCATCTTTGAAAGCCAGAAAGTTAAAAAAGCAGGCAAATATTTTGAATTTTAGGGCAAAGTTGGGACTTCTTTGAGATTTAATTTATAAATTTAATGAAAGCCTATTTTTCAGGTAACTCATGAAGTGTATTTAGAATGGTGCCTAGCTAAGTGAGCAATTAACTGGTTAACTATGGTTTTTTATGGCAACAACAATTACAAGAATAATGACAACAGAAAATACTATCAACACTACCTCAGTCTTACCGCTATATATTTAAAGAAATCATTTCACTTTAAATTATATTTTTCTAGTGTCTATAATTTAATATAATAGGTGTTAAGCAACTGTTTGTTTCAATGAATTGATGAATTTGGGCAATTAAAGACAGTACAACCAGCACTCTTGCCATTGTGGAGCATTTTGCATTATGATGTATAATTTGTCATCATGTTCATTATTTAAGTTTAAAAGGTAAAGGCACTCCTATACCTTACAAAGTCTGTCTCTTATCTGGGCTTTATGATGGCTTATCTGGTGACAGGCTGTTTTCCCAAACATAAATTTGTTTGGTTTGTTGCTAAAAGATAATCTGCCTATTTTTTTTTTATTTTCCCTATATATGTTTTTGGATTATTAAATAATAGAATCTTATTGCTTAAATATCTTTCTTAAGCAGTTTCCATTCTTTGACTTTGTAAACTAAAGGAAAGGACTAAATCCAAAGTGATACTACAAGGAGGAAAGATTTTTTTGTTTGAGCATACTTATTTAAAATTATTTCTATAAGATTTTCCGTGAATGCTTAATATGCTCTTTTTTTGTTTACTATTCTAGCAAAAAAATTGAAGACATTATTAAACAGTTTGTAATTATTTAAATATATTCCCTTATATGATACAAACTTCTTTTATTAAATAGATTTTTACTTACAAGAATATTTTTTATTACAAGGTAGTTTTTCGTGAGTTAATGTATTTTACTTAAGCACCATACTGTATAAGCAAGTACCTCCATCCCCAAGTATCATGCTTCTGTTATTAGAGACGCTAGTTGTACAACATAAGGATAATTTCCTGTCATTCATGGCTCACAGACCCTGGATTTGTGAGCAATGGGGTCAGAACAAGTGTCACTTGCTAAAGATCAACTGACACCTTGTCTTCCAATACAAGTTTGCAAGGACATCCCATTCAGAGTGATTATATGGGGTTCCTTGTGGCCAAAGACTAGTTTGCAGGGTATTAGGAAGCAATTGACTAATAAATTAAGGGCAGAGGCAATAGCACAGCTTCACAGAGATATAATAATATATGGTTTTTAATCTCTTTTTATATTAGAAGAAAATATCATGCCTAGAAGTGTTGAACCAAAAACATAGAGCTTAAATGAGCATCACAAAAGATATACTTATGAAACTACTAGTGTAATAGGCACCCAGTGCAAGAAATAAAAACTGCCATTCCTAGGGCCCTTCTGTGCCTCTTCTTGATAACTACACACTCCCCAACAAAACCATAAATCTTACTCTGAATTGTATTGCTCATTTTGAGCTAATTTTAGACTTACAGAAAAGTTGCAAAATTAGTACAGTTTCCATGTCTCCCTCACCCATACTCCTCTAATATTAGCCTTTTAAATATTCATAATACAGTCACCAGAACCAGGAAATGAACATTTCATAATTTATTACTAATTCCTTTTTCTGGTCCAGAATCCCATCCAGAATCCCCCATTGCATTCATTTCTTATTTTTTCTTCAGTCTTCTCCAGTCTGTAACAGTTTCTCAGTGGAAATTTGACAACTTTGAAGAACTCTGATTAGTAATTTTGTTAAATGAATTTGATGATTCATTGCATTGCCAGGTAAACATCTGTCTTAAATATTGTGGTTTAACTTTTAGTGTTGACAGCTGTAGAAATCGAGCAGTCATGCCCTTTAGTGTTTAGCTGGCATTTTGGGAGTATTTTGTTTCTTTAAAGTGAGAAGAATGCATATTAGTGCATACACACACACATACACACACAAGAACAAAACAAGGGATTCTATCACTAGTCCAAAAAACAAGTCTCATTAATGGAGAAACTTATTCTGAACCCCAAGTTGGAGACCCATAGACAATCTAAGTAAAAGCAGGCTTGTAACCTGGTAGGAAAAGATGGCATTACAAATACAAGTAGATGTCAGATCCTTCAAGGCAAATAAAATGAGACAAAAATTAAGAGTTTAACACAAAACAAAATACAGATTCATTGTTTTCTAGGCCTAGGCCAAGTCTTCAGAGTCCCCACCATAGGGAGAGCAAGAACGGCCATGAACAAAGCTTAACTTGAATTAGCTAAGAACTAAACTTGTTAAACAAGCTGCAAAGAGATAGTTGTCAGCCACAGGCACTCACCAGAAGAGCTGTGGAAGGAAGCCAAAATGCAAGAATGCCGTGAGGTGCACTTGCAAACCCTGTAGCACAGTGAGCTATGATCACGTACATGAAGGTCAGAAATACACAAAGCGATATAGTGAATTGAATCATGCCACATAGATAGCCATGACAGAAGTCAGAATCATGGTTATTTTTGGTGATTGAGTGAGATATGTTAGGTGTTTCAGTATGTTGGTAATAATCACTTTCTTGGCTCCAGTCATGAATAAATGAATGTGTTTGCTTTGTATAAATTTCTCTATGTGTGATCAACATTTTTGGACTTTTCACTATGTAATTTATAGTAATTGTTATAATTTATAGAAAATGAGTACTTATGTCAATCTATATTTCATAATTCAGTAAATATTCTTGCATAATCAAAGACCCTGTGTAAGTGGGTGTGTGTACTGCAAATTGATGTGTCCATGTGGGTGTGTTAAAGAAAAGCAACGAATGTCATATCTGGTTTCACTGGATGAAGAAAGGTACAAATCACATGGAAGGGATAAAATAATTCACAAGCTGAAATTGGAAAGCTACCACTAGGTGTTCCCAGTAACAATCCTCTTTCTCTTCCTTATTAATAAGTCACTTAATATTTTCTGGTAAACTGAATAGTCTAATTACAAAAAAAAAAAGAATCCATTTCAAAATAAGTTACCAAGTGTCATTCCTATTTGCTATTTTCTAATTCCAGCTCAATTGTGTCTAAACATAGTGGCAGGAGCTAGAGCAACTGTGACTACACAAAGGAATTCTTGTTCAGAAAACTGTGGAGAAGGAAGATAGAAGGAGCAGAATATTAATATTAATTGATATCTGAAAAAATTCAGCAGAAGCAAGGGATAAGAGGTGACCTCATGAGTCTAATCTAAAACACTTCTGGGAAGTCATAGAAATTTAAGGGAAAGCATGTATTGTTACAAATGTTGGGAAACCAGTGGTTTTAAAGTCAATCTTATGAGATATCCAGATTTAGTGTGATATTTGTGTTCAAATGAGAACAGAACTATTTTGAATCCTGGAAAAGCACTTTGTAATATCTGGTCACTCTAGTTAATGGACATGTGTTTTAAGAAAATATTCAAAACACTTTGTTTCCATGCCTGCGTTTTTTTTTTTTTACACTGAGTATAGTTATACGAGGTTTACAGGAAATACTAAAGGATAATGTTTATACATGTATCCTCATTTCTATCCTATGTCCCTAATCTCTATTTCTACAATTGGAAATATATATTTTAAAAATCATGTTGATACATTTAATCTCACCAGGATAGCCACAGAGCAAAGATAAACATAAGGGGTGATGTGTTTATTGGCATTGCAACTCTGCTGAAATTCAGGGCTCGACTGGTACAAGGATGGACCAAAGATTTAAGTCTCTGGGACATATATGTATCAAGTATAGTGCTAATTATAGGTTCAAATAAAAGAGGCAGATGAACCATGTGTAGAGAAACTATAAATGAGTCTAATGGCATAGTAAATTTAATTTTCTAGATACACATTTGACGCTGTACGCATCCATACAGAATTAATTTAGAAACATATAGAATACCCTCTCTAAGATCAAAACAGCAAGAATCACAAAATAGAGGGCTACTAAAGTAAAAAGTAACAATAACAACTAACTTGGGATGTCTTATTTAGTTGAAAAGCATCAATCATTAGATTACATTTAAACATTAAATACAGAAAGCACATAATTACACATAATTATCAAGCAAGACAAGATAAAACATACTTTCTATATTATTCAACAAAAAGCATTTAATATAATTTTATTGACTATCAAATATTGTATTTAATATAATATATATTCTATAATATAGAATAGTGCAAAGATAGCCTTTGTCTTTACATAGTTTATAATGTATGATTATAAATAATTGTCTAATATATTATTAAAATAAATTATAAAAAAATTAAGCTGATGCAATTTTAAAATATTGTTTCAAGTTTATTTGGTCAACAGATGATTTGGGAAACACCAAACTAAAAATGATGAAGAGTTTTGCTGAAGATTTGGAAAGGGGGAGCTTATATATTACAAAGGCAGAAGCAAGTGAGGTAAAAAATTCTGATTTGTTATCTGAGGTACATTGCCTGATCTGGGCTATTTTTGGAGGAAGGCCTTTCGTTAAGTGGTCTATTTCTGATTGGCTGGTATTAAAGCTCAGTCTCTTTGTACCAAGACTGCCTCTGACAAAAATCAAGTTTCTTGGGTTTGTCTTTTGGCAGAGATTGACTAAGACTAGACACCCCAATCTAATGGCCTACTCTATTTTATTTTAACAATTATTATAATAAGATAATATAGTATTTTTGTCAAACAGAGGAAGTTAATACATGGAGATGGTTCCAGATGTTGGAGGCCTGAAAGAACAAAAAGAAGCCTTGAGATAAACCACAGGTAATGACTGTAGGAAGCAGATTGTTTCCATACATGTGGAATCAAACAGTACTGATGGAGTAGCCAGAACCTAGGATCTCAGAGGAGACTCTTAGAACTCAGAAGAGGGCATGCTTCCTGTCTCATGGTGAATCCTAATCACAACATCAAAGAGCAGAATATCCAGGGGTAGATTTCAAGCTGAGAGTCCATGGATAAATAACTGGCATAAGTTTGATTTCCAGTAATAAGGATGTAGGTTCTGTCCACTCCCCTTCCTCCTACAAACACATCATCCTCACAGCACACACACATTTCGTCACATCAACCCAATAACATTATAGATGCAAAGTTTTGTTAAAATTTACACTCAATGTTTATATTGTTACGATGTTGTAAATATTCACAACTGATTCATTAGTAGCACTATAGTTACATTTCCTGTAAGATGCATTTTTTTTCCTGGAATTCATTATGTCTTAGGTTTGTTTGTTTGTTAGCTTGTTTGAATTATGCTTCTCTACCATATGTATAATTTTCATCTAGATAAATATCATCTCAATATTGCAACTACTTCAGAAATGCTTTTGGTTTCTTCTTCATTTAAACCTGCTGTACTAAAATTCCCTGATAATGTCTTGATATGCATTCTTTTAATCAATTGTACTGGAGATTTGAAGGGCTTTTCAATCTTGAATCCAAGTCTTTTAATTCAAGAATATTTTCTCAAAACATTTCTTTAATATATTCCTCTTTCTCAAAATTTTCTATTCCTTTTTTCTTGGTTTCTTATATTTGGAAATTGGGTCCCCTAGACTGAATCTCTAATTTCATTATGTTTTCTTCCCTAATTCTCATCTCTTTATTTTATTTTCCTTTATGATTCTAATGATCATATTTTAAATTTAAAAAAAAAGTTTTTATTCAATCTTGTTTTACTTTTATACCTTAGGTTTATATCTCTCTGATTAGATTAATTACAGTTCTTCTTTGAAGAAGTTGTTTTTTTCCTTATAAACTCTTGTCTTCCCCCACCCCTCCCCCATTTTTTAGGAGGTATCAGGGAAGTAACCTGGAACCTCATACATGGGTAGCAGGAGTTCAACCCCTGAGCTATACCCGCTCCCCTATGTCTCTCCATTTTTTTTCCTACTGTTTTGATTTGGATTTTAGCTTTTATTTTAGAAAATGTATTCAAAAGGCTTGTGGCCCCTGACTTTCTCTTAATTGAAAGGACTATGGTCCTCAGCAAGAATTATAACTGGTAGACTTAACTGAACCATGGTCTCCCAGGTTTTTCACTTGAGGGCCACAGTTTACAGTATCCTGAGATATTTCCTTTGGGAAGGTCTGTATCCTAAGAAAGGCATCTGTCTTGGCTGCCAGGATTCTGAGAGCCAAAGGAGGTAAAAGAGCTGGGGGGGGGGGTGGTCCTCACAAGTTGATACATAGACATTCCACTTATACCCCCCACTGCTATCCTAATGTTCCAAGTTCAGCGGCTCTCTTAGGTTCAATATTACCTTAAAGATCTTCTAGTGGCTCCTTTGCTTGGTTTAGGAGAAGCAGTTGCCTAGATGTGTGAGGTTGGTGAGAGGATCTGGGGACTAAGAACTATCTATACAGAGTTTTAGCCAAACCTCCTGTTTTCAGAGCTACCTGTTTAGAGATATCTGTTAATTCCAGTTTGAAGCTTTTGGAGATATTTTTCAACACCATTCAACTTGATTCTGAATTTTGCAGATTGACAGCTTAGTTGACTCCAGATTTAGTTCAAGTAAGTCAGATACTAGTTACCTTTTTTCTCTCTAGCTTCCAAAACATTATTTTTTGTGTTTCTTCTCCCCAACTTTTGGTCCTTGTGTATTTGTGCTTTAAAAATAAAACAAAGCAAACTCTTCACTATAATTTAAGTGAAGATTCAAAAGGAAGAAGGAACAATGCACATTCAAGCTTCCATATCTAATCAGAAATTTACACTATTTTCGTTTTTGCCCTTATCCTTATTATTTCATTTGTATTTTTTATTCTCATTGTTTTTGCTTTTCTAGTTTCACTCAAAATGCCAATTTTGTTGATAATAATTGCTTCTGAGGTTCATTTCCTTCTTCCTGAAGTATTTCATTTAGGTGTTTTCTTTTTTAACTTTTTTTTTCTTTCTTTATAGTGAGTGATAAATGCTCAGGCACTGCAACTTTCACTTTCAAATGATAGTTTAGTTGGGTTTTCTTTCACTTGTGGATTGAGAATTCACAGTATTTTCTTTGGTACTTCCTTTTAGATCCTCAAATTATTTAGAAGCATATTCTTTAGTATCCATACATTTAGATTTTCCTGTTGTCATTTTGTTAATTTATTTCACGTTTGAGTCCATTATTGACATAATCTGTATGAGTTCAATTATTTGAAATTTGTTAACTTTTGTATTATGACCAATGACATGGTCAGTCTTGGTGAATGTTCATGGGTGTTCAAAAAAAATGCATTCTGAGTTTGTTGGGTAGAATTTTAAATAAATATCAACTATTTACACATTTAGGATCCTTACGTTGTCCTAGTGGATTGATCCTTTATCATAATATAATTTACTTCTTTGTTTTCAGTTGTTTTATTTGCTCTGAAGTTTATATTAACAGGTACTAATTTACCAACTCCGGTGTTTTTAAAAAATTAATGAATGAATGATATGACTTTTTTCATCCTTTTATTTTCAACTTGACTTTGAAGTGAATTTTTTATAAACAGCATGTTTTTTTATCCACTTTAACAATTTCTATCTTTTTATTGTTATATTTTGATAATTTATATTGAAAATAATTATTGCTATGTTAGAGTTATGTTTCTTCGTTAGCACTTTTTCTGTTTCTTTCCTTTGATTGCCATTCTTCTGTTAATTTTTTCTTGCCTTTCGATGGGATACTTGAACAGACTTTAGAATTCAATTTTTATTTGTTTATAGTTTTTAAATGAATTTTTTATCTTTTTATATGTCTACTTAGTGAATTACAATGTATATATGTGAATTGTTATAGTCTACTGATATCAACATTACAGCTTTTCAAGTGAAGTTTGGAAACCTTATTTTGATTCCTTTACCTTCCCAAGCTTTAAATATTTTTGTTTTGGATAGCAGATGGTGTTAGAGTTTGTGTGTTTGTTTGTTTTTCAATATCAACTATTCTTTACAAAACCCATGAAGGAAAGATTTTGCCCGTATCTCTCTCTTTCTGTTGTTTTTCCTTTCTGATCTAAAGAATTCTTTCTTCTATCATTTCTTTTCTTTTCGAAGATTTTCCTTTAGCTAATATTTACGAGTAAGTGTGATAGGAACAAATTATTTTAATTTCCCTTCATCTAAATATGTCTTTATTTCTCTTCCATTCTTGAAAGATTGTATTGTCTGATACATAATTAGTGGTTGGTAAATATTTTTGTTCAGCATGTGAAAAACGTGCTACTTCTTACTGGCTACAATTGTTCAGAAGAAATATCCACTGTCTTTATTTCTTTCTGCATTCAGGATTCAATGAGGGTCATATCAGGTTTATAGGAGGACTTAGAAGAAACTCCAACCCCACTGCTGATATATCAAAGAAATATTCAAGGATATGTGTTGTCTAATCTAATAAGCTGTTGATGAACATGAGTCACACAAAGAGATAGAATAATGGTAGAGATATCCATTATATCATAATTCATGAGTTTGAGCTTAAAATATGGTGGCTGAAGGAAGCATGGGACATTGAAATAGAGAGGACTTGAAATTATAAATGTGTGTAATAAGAAGTCATTACTACGCAATAGAGTCAAGAGAATATTTCCAAATTTTGCTTGGTTCCAGCAGGCATCAATGATTTTAACCAATCCAAATTTGTGGCATGCAAGTTCCTGTCTTCAGTCAATTAAAGCTGAAGAAACTCTACAGACAGCTTGGTTCTCATCAGAAATGAGTTTACAAAGATAATCTGAATTGGTACAGTTCATTAATACAAACTTAATAAAAACACAGATTATCAAACAGAAAAGAAGAACCAGCTTACTCTAACCTGGTGAACACAATGTGGGTGGTAGTGACAAAGTCATAACTTCATTAGCCAACATCCATGAGGAAGAAACCTATACACTGACCAAATCAGATTTATTGACCCCATGCAGTGAAAGAGGATGCCCCACTGAAGCCATGGAATAACTTGCAATAGGTGAGAGGAAGGAAGAATATTTTGTATGGTTTGGGATCTTTCTGATGGATTCTGTGGAGGTTGAAATGAGGTGGGGCCATTTCTAGATTAGTTGTTGTGGGATTAGGAGAAATGAGGTATAATTAGGAATTAGGTTCATCATGAGCAGAGGACAGCTTACTAATTGGGTTTATCTAGTGAGTGGGTACAGCAAAGTGGATCCAGGGCATCATGAGTAAGAAATCAGTAGACCCACAAGGAGGAGGTCTTTATGGCAATTCACAGCTGCTGCAAGAATTTAGGAGAATCTATGTTCCCTCTGAATTTTTTTTTAATTTTTAATTTTTATATTTAAAGAAGCTTTAGATTACATAAATGTTGTTCCCTCTGAATTTGCAGATGTTTTATGTGGTTCTGTTTCCCCATGTGAATAATGAAGGCTAATTTGTTTCTTGTCAGAGGTGATTTTCACATTTCACTCTTTCAGTAAGAAAAGGCTAAGGTCAATAAGCACATGGCTCCCTGGGGAGTATAGCACCCTGAACCTATGTCTAAAATAATAATAATAAAACCTCCACATGATGGGCAACTCTCACCCTTAGTTCTTGTGGCCACGAAGACTGACTCAGGATATGGTGAAGACTGAGTCTGTGGGTGAAAATTATCAATTACCACAGCTAAACAGGTCTGTCAGCAAATGAAAAATTATTGGAGAAGTAAATATATGAAAGATGGAAAGGAATGAAATAAATAATAAAAAGGGGGAAAATAATTTCCTGGATATTTGGAGTACAAAAGGAGAGTGCAAACAGTAAAGGGATGAGGAAAAGAGAAGCAGAAAAGGGGAAACACACATCTGTCCCTTGAATGGGAGAGCCAGCAGGCCAACAAAATCACCCTTTGTATATAGCTATTTGGAAAAAGTAACTCCCACAGGTCCCTCAATTTCACAAAGAAAACATAATCTGCCCCTTTCTATCTACAGGAGACATCTTCAGCTGAGTCCTTCTTTCATCAGTTTCCATGTTGTAGGCATTACAGCTATGTCCAAAACAGCCATGTCCATGTGATAAAGATCCACTGATACCCATTTCTTTACCACTATTGGAGACATATGAAGATTGAAAAATTCTGCCCACTTAAAGTTAGAAATGTCCATCTGACTTGCTTTGACCAATGCAACATGATAGGAAGTAGAGTGCTTATCTTCCAGGAGGAAGCATTTAGGTATTAGTTTGGGCTCAGCTCTCCAATTTGTATTTGTCTGTCGAGGGAGCACATATGGAAATAGAGATGTCTGAAGGACAAAAAAGCTTGGAATGCCAAATCTATATGTAGAAGACATCTGCCTCAGAGAGTCTCAAGGCACATGGGCTGAATGTTGTATGTGCAAGAAATAAACCCATGTTGTGCATTTAGACGATGATGACCTGCAGTTGTTACCTCAGCATCCTCTCACTTATCCTGATTAATTCAAACATTCACATTTGACAAGGGTCTCAAATGAATGGTATTATTTTTAGTTCCTTACATTAAGCCATCTTGTTTCCATATATTTTAACAGCAGTGCTACCCCCAGACCTGTGTCATAAACAAATTTTGGTCATGACATCTGGTAATCACCTCTGAAGACTCTGATAAACCAGGGAATGAACGTCTTACTCACTCTTGTAAGTAACTGGTACTTCTCACAGAACTAGTGTCTAAAAGAGGTTGAGTAAATCTTAATTAAAATTTCCAGTTCATTTATTGACCTTAATTGCTAGGTGGCCTTCATATGTATGTCCCATATTCAAAAACTTGCATGGATTTAGGCAGAGTTGTATTTCTAAAATTTCATAACAATAGAAATAATATGGAAAATATATAAGGTACTTAGAATTTTTATATATGTTAAAATGATATGACCTTCATTTTATATAAATGGGAAAAGATTTGCCTAAATATTGAACATTTATTTAATCCTATGGAGATGAACTAAATTTGGATTGAATTTAGAGATCTAATTGTCTCAAGGTGTGAGTGCCCACACTTCTTTTTGGTTTAACCAATTCCGAAACATTACATTGTGGTGACTTCAACATATGAGAATTCCAAATATAGAAAGATTACATTACTAAAACCTGAAATACCTCTTTTTTGTACTCCAATTCTCATTCTTAAAGCCAAACAAAAAAAGAAAAAATTTCACATACACAAAAGACTTAGGGACTCCCTGGGGAAATTACCTTCCCTTCAGATTTCTATAAAAGAATCTATGACCCACAGTTCTCTCTACTTTTTATTTTAAAGCTCAAAAATATATAATTTATAATTTATTTGTTTGCTAATTCTAGACTGTTTAGCTTATGAAGCTTTTGTTGCTTGAGAAATAATAATGTATGTTCTTCAAATATTAACTATGCAAGTAGTATTTGCCATAATGAAATATATATTGAGCATGCCCAAAATTGTGATGTTACACTTGCACATATTTTTAACAAGGCACTATGTAAGATCACAGGAAAACAAAGTAAGTTTTCAATTATAAAATATTTCAGGTAAACCCACACATTTGTAGTGGAATTTGAAAGACTGGCTATTCTTGGAACTTTTAGAAGAGAATGGATAGATGTCATGATTTTCAAGTCCTTTTCATGTTCAAAAGATAAATTAAGTATTTTTTTTCCATATGCTCATCTCCTTCTGCAGCAGTCTTTGTAGAGCATCTTTTACATCTTTGTTCCTTAGGGTATAGATGAGAGGGTTCAATAACGGTGTGACAATGGTATAGAAGAAGGTGAAGAACTTACCATGTTTTGAAGCAAAGTTGCTTTTAGGGTCTGTGTAAACCATTGCCACTGTCCCATAAAACATGAAGACCACAAGGAGGTGGGAGGAGCAGGTGGCAATGGCTTTCTGCCTTCCCTCCTCTGACTTGATTTTCCCAATGGCTTGAGCTATGTAGCCATAGGACATTAGAATCAACCGCAGTGGCACAATGGTGAAGAGGACAGCAGAGATGGTCATCTGCAACTCATTGGAGGAAATGTCTCCACAGGCCAGCCATATGAGGGCAGGCACCTCACACAGAAAGTCATCCACACGGTGGTGGGCACAGAACGGCAGCTGCAGTGTGATGGGGGATTGGATCAGAGATTCCATGAAGCCAGAAAACCATGCAGTGAGTGCCAGCTTCCAACAGAGAATGGGGTGCATGATGATGGTGTAGTGCAGTGGCTGGCAGACAGCTACGTAGCGATCAAAGGCCATCACCACTAGCAAGACACCTTCTGTAGCACCCAGACAGAGGAACACAAAGAGTTGGATAACACAGCCTGTGTAGGTAATAGTCTTGTCTGGCCCCCACAAGTTTGACAGCATCTGAGGCACAGTGGTTGTGGTAAAGCAAAGCTCCAGGAAGGAAAGATTGCTAAGAAAGAAGTACATGGGGGTGTGGAGGCAAGGATCTTTGCAAGAAAGTATGATAATGGTCAAGTTACCTAAGATAATCATGGTGTAGAAGATGATGACAATCCAGAAGAGACTCATTTCTAGCTGGGGCGATTTAGAGAAGCCGAGAAGGATGAAGTCAACTGGGAAACTTTTGTTGGTCATTCTTGTTGGTTTTAGCATTGGTTTTAGACATAATTACAAGATTACAAGTAATATTTTGTAACTTGATTTTGTAGAAAAGCTCTACTACAAATTATTTAGAGAAAGCAAGCATTATTTTTCTAGGAAGTCTTGAGACACAAAACATATGGATATTTCCCTTACCTTAAGCAAATGTGATATAATCTTTCTCTCATAAGTCCATATTCTTTATAGAAAAAAGGCATTAGTAAGATACTAACCCTTGGAATTCACCTCTAAAATCTGTAATCACAACATCCCTGGTCACTGCCTCCAAATTACCTTAGATCATTTGAATAGTCTTCCTAAGTTGATCTTTCAGTCACATATGTATTATCTATTCTAAAATATTTATAATAAAATGGTAAGCACAAGTCTTATTTTTGAATGCATAGTCAGCAAGAGTAAAAGCATATTATTTCTCAATGCTTTTTGATGTCCATAGGATCACATGTAATGGATATAATCCCACATAACAGGTCTTCTGCTTTTCAGTGACTGGAAACAGATCCTGAACAATGAGACCCTGTACCTAATATTATTCTTTGAGTTCCTGAAGAAGCACCTTGGCATAGCAGAAAAACTAGCTTTTAAATGATGCAAACTATGTTGGATACCTAGTTCTTTTACCTCACATAAGTTAATGTGAATTGCTCACAGTAAACTACTTAATTCTGAGTCACTATTCATTAGAAAATGCTTCTAATAACTTCCACTTTGCTGCTAAAGGGGATAACTGTATAATAGTGCCTGCTACATTTTATCACAAAGCACTGAGCACTACTAAAACTAATTGTTATCTAATTTGTGCCCCACAAATTTCCATAACTGTTACCCTCAGTAATCAATTGGGTATAAAAAAATCAACCAGGTATCATAATTAAAAGAATCGAAATTATCTATATTCTAATTGTTAACTCCATGAGCTTACACAGTATATTTAGTTCATAATTTCATAATCATACAGTATTTGTCTTTTTGTGTCTGCCATGCTTCACTCAACATAATGTCCTCCAGGTTCAACCATGATATACAAAAACATATTATGGTGTTTGTAACTAGCATAGCTATTATATGGGGATGACAGTGGTTGAAAGGGAAAATCTGAGGTCATGTACGTTACTAGAAGGAAAGCTAAAAACTGTAACATGGGACTATATAAGATAGTATGCAATATGAGTGATATTACATATATAAGAGTGTTTTTGCAAAATATAAATACAAATATATTAGAAGGAAAAAGAATATGAGCTATGTATGGCAGAGGAAGCATAAAGAGATTGAGAGGTGATGAGTTTTGTTTGTTTATTAGTATTATTATTATTGGAATAATGAAAGAGCTCTAAGAATGATTGAAGTGATGAATGCACAAATATGTGATTACACCAAATACTATTGATTTTATACTTTGGATGGATTTATACTTTATTTAAAAAAATAGATAAAAAATAGAAATGAAAAAAAAACTTAAAAATTTGAAATCTGTAACTTTTTAAGGCTTTGTTTTGAAAAAAGGAGGAAAATATGATAGAAAGGCTTTAGCTAAATATTACCTTGCAGCATTTGTTTGGGGGAAGATTTTCATTGAATATTAATTTTCTGTCATTAGGAATTGTCAAGTAGTCTAGAGGAAATAACATGATGGGCTCAAATTATACTGCTAGCTAAAAGAAATTTGATTCATGGATTGTGAAAAGTAAATTATGAAAGTGACAAGATTAGGCAAAAATTTTAAGAAAATTATTTGTTGGTATCTCTGTTCAATAACAGTTTCATTCTTTTGTCTGTTCAGTGTCTTCTAAATGCCAGGCATTATGCTATGATCTAGGTATACACGATGAACAAGAAAAATGAAATTCTTGCTTTTATAGGTTTCAAAGACCCTGGAAGTCAGAAGTAGCAAGTAAATTAATGATCCAATAAATAAATCATAAGATTGCAACAATTTCAGAAGATGTGTTCTACAGAGGAAAAAGAAAAGGGTATAATAATTGCAGAGAAGAGCAGATACAAGAATTAGAGGAGGATAATTTCATGCATCAAAAGTCTCTTGATGTAAAGGTGTGGAAAACTAAATTGCTGGTATGGCTGGAGCAAACAAAAGTGGGTGTGCACTACAGATACATTGTGTGAATTCAGCTTCCCTTTTCTTACTTCCTAAAGATCATTTTCTTGAAGTCATTACATTTTTTTCTTGGCAAGGCATCCTGAAATAATTATACAATGTTCATTCTGTCTCCATCAGGCTGTACCACTGGTTCAGTTTTCTTCATTTCTACAGACACATTTATTTCATTTACTTACCTACCCTGGCTCATAATGCAATACTGTACTAAATTGTGGAGTATGAGGAAAATTTTGCAAGTTATCATTCTGTGATTTCAGTTTTCAAATATCATGGCTTTAGGATTTCTTTATGTAAGGAAAAAATAAAATCAAGGCAGTGGTATTATGTATTATTTTGGGGTTAAAATTACACTGACTTATTTTTTTTAATATAAATCTTTTTCACTCTATAAATGCATTTATGAACACTATAGGTAATTTAAGATGCATATAAGACCAAAAGAAAAGGCTAACTGTCATCTGTAATCTAATCATCAAATATAATATATACTGTAAATATGTGGTTGCTTATTTTCACTATGTTTTCATTAATAAATAACACACATATAAATGTAAATATGGTATATACTATATATGACATAAAATATATTATATAAAATTAAAATCAGGCTGTATATAGCTCTAAATTTACATAAATATTATAATTATGAATATGTTGCTATGTATTAAAATACTTTTAGAGAGATCACTGTTTTGAATATAGTTTAAAGTAATATTCCATCTTAGTAAAACTTACATAACAATTTTCCATTTATTTTGAATGTAGGTTTTCAATATTTTTGCTAATCTAAATCAACACTGAAATGAATAAGTATGTGAAAAACTCACATATCTATCTGTGAGTTCATTTTTCATTAAAAAAAGTAGTGTACCTTTTTGATTCATAAGTTCAGGCTATTATCTATCAAAGATCTACCATAATCATATACCTCAGAATACAGCAACTGGAGACTCTTTTTGCTTTACTTGTAACAACACTTATAAGCATTCATTTATCTTCTCTGCAATTCAGCAAGTAAAAGAAACGGACACCATTGTGGCCTTAACTTGCAATTTTTATCATTAATGAATTATTTTGAATTTACTGGTCGTCGCTAAATCCTCTTCACTGAACTTTTTCCAGGTACCAAATTTCTTTTTTTAATTGATATGTTTTATATTTGTCTAACTAATTTGTAACTGATTGTTATAAATTACTTTTAGTCTTTTTTTAATGTGGCACACAAAATTATATCACTTAAAAAAGAACTTTTAATACGGCTTCCTTTTATTTTCTCTCCTCAGAATTTCTTTTCCTTTTATTCAAACTTTAATTTATTTTCCACAGCATTTTCGTAAGTTCCTATGCTCACAGTTTAGGTGAAATTTTACCCATACTTTTACCTATTTTTTTTTATTTCAGTTTTTATGTCGAAACCTTTACTCAGTTTGATTTATTTTATTTTAGTGTTTGTAAAGGATCTAAAATTTATTCTTAATGATCTGTTAAATTTTCCAACACATAGTTGTCAACGAGAGCCATGGCAGGAATCACACATTCCATTCTCTTAATTATGGTAAAAAATTGACCTGATCCCACTTGTCCCCCTGTCTCATTGTTATTTTCATCAGATTATGACACTAGAAACTTCCATTGATTTCATTAAGTTGTAATTAATAAATAGATTAACATGTATATTTTAGTTCTAAATTGGCCGTAGCTTCATAAAGTGTGATCCTGTTCCTAACTGAGAATATGTAAAATATCCATACATATTAAAATTAAATATTAAGGACATATTTTCAAATTCACTAAAATATCCACCTTCATGCCTTTCAAAATGATGGATTCTTTAAAGTAACTGATGTGACATGATAAATAAAATATGAACAATAAAATTTCTGAAATAAGAGTCATAAAAATATTTGAGGGTTTTGAGTGTATGTTTTAAAATGGAAAATCTACAATTAATTTGCAGCACAAGATTCTGAGGCAGAGCAGACCACAATGATATCTTGTGCATCTTAAAATATATCCTGTTCCATAAATTTCCATTGAATTTAATATAAATTCCATTGAATTCTAGGGAAATTGTATGCCTTCTGAGTTTATGAAAATAAAATCTATTCCATTTTCATTTTCTGACATATAGGCAGCTTACCTGGTTTGGCAGAGTGGTGCAAAACCAAAGCTTGTCACGACTGTCTCTGTCCTGATCTTGTGGTCTAATCTCAGTCTCCTTTGCCTGTTCTACCCCATGTATTTAAGCATGTGTTCATGTACACAATAAGAGGTGGGCCACAAAGGAACATCCAAATTTTTTGCCATAGAGGGAAAGAGCATAAGGAGCAAAGAGTAAACTATACTTCTTAGGAAACCCCTGGGGTGTTTTGCCTTTGAGATTAATTAGCTGCCAGGCCAAAAATGTAAAGATATAGGAAATGAAACAACAGATCTTTTATTTTCAATAAATTAACTAAGCTATTAATATTTTCCGTTGACAATTTAAATAGTTTTTCATATAACATAATTAAGCAATTGATTTATTGATTATATATGCTAATAAACTTTGGTTTGTCTATTCATTCTCCATGTTTATTGAGCATCTTCTGTATTTCCAACCCTGTGATAGTCACTAGAGATAGAATCAGAAGAAAATCAGAAAGAACTGAGGCAAAACTTTTGTATTCTGAAATAAATAGCATGTAATACTATAAAACTGAAAAAAAGAGGGGACTGAAAAATTCAAATACAAAAAAGAAAGAATTTTATAAGGAGGTTTTGGTGTTCAAGAATAATATGGGATACAGAAATAACAAAGGTTTTTCTGAGGCATGCAATTATACCTAACATAATTATATACTGGACTATAGAACATTCATTAATTGGTGTACTGTGAAAACCTTTGGAACACAAGGAAAGATATAAAAGGCTTTAGAAAATTCAAAACAAATTTTTGAAAAAATAGACTGTAATATCTAGTAAACAAAAGCCATTTTTAAAAAATATAAAATGTTTCTGTTTAGCTAACATCACATATCAAACATTGGAATTGTTCTACATGACATTGCAATGGCATATATAGGCCATTATATATTTTTGTCAAAACCTATAAAAATGAGTGATGTAAAGTGTAAAGTATAATGAAAACTATAGTCCATGGCTAGTAGAAATGCTTCATTCAATATGTGTTCATCAAGTGTATCAAATGTACCACACTAATGAAAGATGTTGTTAATGTGGGAAAGTGCACATGGGGGAGGTGGTGGGTATATGGGAATCACATATATTTTTGATGTAACAATATTGAAATCTAAAGCATAAAGTATATGCTAAAGTATAGGTAATTTAAAGCATCAAATATAAAGTATAAGGGAAAAATGAAGGAAGGCAAGAAAATATAGCAAAGCCACAATGAAATGTTACATTTTATCTATAAAAATTATAAAAATTTATATTCCTTGAAATAAATGTATAATAAAATATGGTATTTCTGTGAAAAATTCCAATGATATAGGTGAGGTGAAAAGGAGTAAATATAAAACAAAAACACAGACAAACCCAACAAAGATCAGATAATAAATAGGGGAGAAATGAATTAAAAAGAAAAGGATTTTAAGAGAAAATAATATAAACAGACAAAAATATTTAAGGAACTGAAAAATCAGCTTTTAAATGAAATTTAAGAAAATGTAACAAATTAAAAAGCAAATAGAGAATGCCAAAAATAAAAAGTCCATGATCACATGGCTTCACAGACAACTTAGTACCAATATTGCTTAAATTCTTACAAAAATTGATCAATAGAGAATTCTACCAAACTCATTCTTATGAAGCCAACATCACACTGTTACCTAAACTAAAGATACTATGAAAAAGAAAATTACAAACCAATTTCTCTAATGAAAACAGATGCAAGAATCCTCAACAAAATAATTGCTAATTGAATCTAAAGGCACATTAAAAGAATTATACAGCACAATCAAATAGGTTTTATCCCAGATATGCAAGGATTGCTCAAAAAAAGAAAATGAATTAGTGTACTACACCACCTTACTAGATTATAGAAGAAAAATCTAATGATCATCTGAATTGATCAGAAATTGTCTGCATTGTCAAATGCAGAAAAGGCATTTGACAAAATACAACACCTTTTCCTTATAAAACATTCTGAAAGATAGGAATAGAAGTAACTTTCTCAACATGGTAAAATGCATATATGAAAAACCCACAGCTAACATTGTACTCAATGTTGAAAGAATGCAAGCTTTTGCACTTAGATTGGAAACAAGACAAGGTTGCCCATTGTCAACACTTTTATTCAATATTGTGCAAGATGTTCTAGTTAGAGCAATTCCACTAGAAAAAGAAATAAAAGGCACCCAAACACAAATGAAGAACTCAAACCTTCACTATTCACAGATGGCATGATCCTATACCTAGAAAATTCTAAAAAATCTGAAAGAAACTTGCAAGAACTAATAGCTGAGTTCAGAAAAATGGTGAGATACAAGATTAATATGCAAAAAATATGCAGCATTTCTATAGAGTAATAATGAGCAATCTGAGCAGGAAGTCAGAAATAAATCTATTTATAATAGTAATTAAAAGAATCAAATATTTAGGAATAAATTAACCAAGGACATAAAGAACCTGTATTCAGAAAACTACAAAAAATTCCTAAAAGAGACCAAAAAAGATCTAAATTAATGGAAGGACATTTCACATTCAAGGATTGGAAGACTAAATACCATTAAGATGTCTATTATACCTAAAGTGATGTACAAATTCAATGTAATCCCAATAAAAATCCCAACAGCCTTTTTGAAGAAATGGAAAACTCAAATATTAAATTTATTTTGAAAGCTATGTGGCTCTAAAAAGCCAAAAAGAGTCTTTAAAGTTGGAAGACTCCCACTTCCTGACCTTAAGTCATATTCCTTATCTACAATGGGAATAATAGCATGATACTGGAATAAAGATAGACATATTGACCAGTGGAATCAAATTAAGAATTCAGAAATAGACCCTCACATCTAAGACCAAATGGTTTAAGACAAGACTATCAAACCCAGTCAGCTATTCAATAAATGGTACTGTCAAAACTCTATATACATAGCTAAAAGAAAGAGGACCACTATCTCACATGTTATACAAAAATTAACTCAAAATGGATCAAAAACCTAAAGATAGAAGCTACAACCAAAAAATGCCTAGAAGAAAATGTAGGGAAACATCTTCAAGATGTTGTAGTAGGTGCTGGTATCTTAAACTTTATACAAAAAGCACAAGCAATGAAATAAAAAATAGATAAATGGGACCCTGTCAAAATTAAACACCTTTAGTCTTCAATGACTTTTTTAAGAAGGTGAAAAGGCAGCCTACTCATTAGGAGAAAATATTTGGAAGTCACATATCCAATAATGGTTTGATCTCCTTGGTATATAAAGAGATCATATCCCTCAATGTTAAAAAGACAACTCAGTTGAAAACTGGGCAAAAGCCTTGGGCATAATTTTTTTCAAGAGAGATGTAAATGGCCAAAAAGCACGTGAAAAGATGCTAAACAAAAAAAAGGACAAAAAAAGATGCTCAACATCACAAACTATAAGGAAAATGAAGACCGAAAGTACAATGAGATTATCATTTCATGTCTTACTAAATGGCCATTATTCAAAAAGCAGAAAACTACAGGTGCTACAGAGAATGTGGAGAAAAGTGAACAGCTTTACTGTTGGTGAGAATGTAAAATGGTGCCACCTCTTGTGGAGGACAGTTTGGCAGTTATGCAGGAAGCTAAATATAGAAAGTTCTTTCATCATCTGTAAAAAATGTATCACAACAGTAGAAGGTGTTGGTGGTGGGGTTATCTATGGGAATCCTATATGGTATGCATATGAATGATTATTTTATTAACTCACAAATTCACAAAATAAAAAAAATTCTTTAAAAAGTTATGACCCACTTTTGCTACTGGGATACATAGCCTCATTGTGCTAAAAAATAAAATAAATAAAAATAAAAAAATTGCATCAGTAAAGTGACATAAGTCCAATCAATACCTTCGAAGTACAATTAACATAGAGACTAATGGATACATTACTTAAAATATCAAGTAGATTTTGGCCCATTTAACCTTTGATTAGTGGACAAAATCCATTAATTTTTATGAACAGAAAGATGTAGAATGAGACATTATATTACAAACTGGTAAATTCTTGGTGATTGTAATATGTAAATAACTCCCTGAATTGAATGGTTATATATAAATATACTTTATTAAATTCCAAAAGATCTAGATTTTTAAAAAAGAAAATGATAGACATTAAAAGAATCAAATGATGTCAAATATAATTTATTTTTATTTTTATGTTTTTAATGTAATTTAAGTTTTTTCATTTTTACTTTTTAAAAAGACACTTAGATTACATAAATGTTACACAAAAAATATAGGGATTCCCAAACGCCCCACCTCCCTCACCTACAGCAACCTTCCACATAAACATCCTTCATTAGTGTGGCACATTAATTTCAATTGATAAACACATGCTGGGGCTTTGAAATTAAGCATGGACCATAGTTCTCATTGTAGACCACACTCTCTTCCACAAAGTTCTGCATGTTATGTGATGATATAAAATGGCCTATATCTGTCATTGCAGTGTCACTCAGGACAATGCCCAAGTCCCGAAAAAGCCCCTGTATTTCAACTGATTTTCCTTCTCCCTGCCCCCAGAATCTCCAGTGTCCACTGGCTCCTCATCAGTGTTGTAGTTTCTTCCACTGCTTGAATCACAAAAGGTCTATAGTAGAATACAGGTAAGTCCACTCTAGTCCATAGCTTTTCCCCTCTTCCTGAGGAGTCTGGGATGGTGATGTCCACTCCTTCTCCAGTTGAGAGGGAGCTTATATCCCATGGGGAAGATGGATGGGATTATCCTGCCAGCAGCTGCAGAATCTCTCCATTCCCTGCTATGGCCATTGTCCAGCATCATCTCCCTGCCAGTTGTCCTGGGTGAGTCCCATGAGCTGTAGAGTAGGAGTTGCTGTTCCACCAAGGTTCCAGGGCCAGCTGGCACATGGACAGCCTAAAGACTCAAGTCTCTACACCTACACTCCAGCACCAAGTATAGGCTTGAATAGAAAGGACAGATGAGCCATGTGCATGGAAGACATACTTGAGTCCAACTCTGTCACTCTCAGGAGCACAAACTCCAAAGTAGGACCCACTGGCAAGGCACCAAACTCTGGAGCCATCTGCTTGCCAGAGGACCTGGGTGTCTCCAGAGCCCTCAGGGGCCCCAAAATTTGGGGTGATATTTACTTTGGAATTCTATGAGATCCTACTGAGATATGCATAAACGTTACCTCTGGGCTATCTCCTGACACATTTTTAAGTCTCTTAGCCATACAAATTCATTTGTCTTTACCTTTTCCTCCTCTTTTTCAAGAAAAATTGCCATTTGGCTCTTGGTAGCAATCCAGCGGTGCCAGGGAGGCTCATCCCCAAGACTCATGTTCCATGCTGGGAGGAAGTAATGCATTCACATGCTGAGTTTGGCTTAGAGAGAGGCCACATTTGAGAAATAAGGAGGCTCTCAGGAGGCAACCCTTAGGCACTCCGTAACAATAGGCTAAGTTTCAATTTCAAGGGCAAAAACTCATAAGGCTAGTCATCGATATCAAGGGCCAATTAGTGGATCATCCTCCTTCGACAGTCACTGCCCCTGCACTTAGGGGACTGTTACTGCTCCCTTAGGGAATGTGGCAAAGCTCTCCATAATGGGAATTCAGTATTCTCTCATTTATTGAGTGATTCTCCACCCACAGTAACAATGCCCCGTGAACATTTGAACATTTTTTATACCTTATATTTATTCTCAGGTGAACATTCTCCTATGAATCCCCCATCCCTGACACACCACACTAATGTATAATCCTTCTGTGATCCAAAGTTATAATCCTTCTGTGATACAAACCTTCTTCAAAGGTGAAGCCATTACAATAGCTGAATACAACTTATAGGAAAATGAAAAAATAATAAGTTTAAATACAAGAGAAAAAATACATAAAAATTTTAAAAATTAAGTTAAATTAAAAGATTGGTATATTAAAAAAATGAAAAATAAAAACATATTTCTTTTTTTTCCTTTTGCCTTTCATCACTGCAATATCTGGTGTCCAATCTGTACCATGGCACGTTCCCCCTCTGATTCCCCAGTGTCTCACTATTTTTCATTTTGTTTTCACAGAAGTTTTGGGTCACAGCAAAGTCACACACAGAGTACAGGAGACTCTCATATACCCAACATCCTCCACCTTACCTCATCCCCATATTAATAACTTTTTATATGTGGCTGGTAGCATTATTATAACTGGTATACACATAGTGAAACATATTTACTAAACATTGTCAATGGTTTACAGTTTAGACCATACATTTTTATAAATCGTGATGATATTTACCATGTCCTTTGTCCATCTCTGTATGGTAATGAAGAACATTTCTACTGACCACGAAATACCCTGTTTGCTCTATTATAGTCCTCCCATGCCATACCCCTGGAGCCCACGATGACCCCTTGGCTTGAGTTATTGGATGACAAGATTCATAGTTACATGCAATAAGAGGTCTTCACACACTGGTATGGCCTCACATATTAGGAAATGCCCATGCTTTTGAGAGAATCCCACCTGTCAATTTCTGAACAAATCGGTCCTCCAAAACATGGGAGTCCAAATCCATCCCGTTCATTATGTGGTTCTCCACCCACTTATGCAACACATTATGACAGAATGAACAGTCACACAATCCCTAGAAGTCTGCTCTGGGTGGGCCCTGTCCCAAATGCGCCCCAAACAAACACCCTAAATCACTGACCCTTTCTTGTCATTTTGCCATAAGAGCATTCCCAACTCTGTACTTTCAACCTCATACACACATATCGCCAGGATTCACCTGGTCCCTCTCCCAACCCTCCCCCCAGTATTCTGGACCATCTGATGCACCCTTCTCAGTCAACCCTGCACCACCCAACCCAGTTATATTACTACTCTCCTGTCCTATCTCTTCAATACACAACTACATTCTATCACTTTAACATAGATTACATCCATATGAGTGATGGCTCACAACCTTCTCTTTCTATTTCTTTTAAACCTAGCTTGCAGAAAATACCTCTCTGAGAATGCTCAATTTCCTTAATTCATATCAGTGAGGTCATGTAATATCCATCCCTCAATGCCTGGCTTGCTTCACTAAACATAAAATCTTCAAGATTCATCCATGTTATCCCGTGTGTTAGCACTTTAGTCCTTCTCACAGCTGAGTAATATTCCATTGTATGTATGTACCAAATTTTGTTAATCCATTCATCCGTTGATGGACACCTGGGTTCATTCCGACTTTTGAAAATAGTGACCAATACCGCTATGAACATTGGTGTGCATATATATTTTCATGTTTGCTTTCAATTCTTCCGGGTACATACCTAGCAGTGGAATCACTGGATCATATGGAAGTTCTATAGTTAGTTTTTTGAGGAACTGTCAACCTGTCCTCCATAGTGGCTGGATCATTCCACAATCCCACCAGAAGTGGATGAGGGTTCCCATTCTACCACATACCCTCCAACACTTACAGCCTGCTGTTTTTTTTTTAATAGCTGCCATTTTAACAGGTGTAAGATGGTATCTCATTGTAGTTTTGATTTGCATTTCCCTAATAGCTAGTGATTACGAGCATCTTTTCATGTGCTTTTTAGCCATTCGTATTTCTTCCTCAGAGAACTGTCTTTTCACGTCACTTGCATATTTTTTAAATGGGTTGTTTGTCTTTTTATTTTTGAGATGTAGGAGTTCTTTATATATGCAGGATATTAGGCTCCTATCAGATATAAGGTTGCCAAATATTTTCTCCCATTGGGTAGGCGGCCATTTTACTTTCTTGATAACATCCTTTGAGATGCAGAAGCTTTTAATTTTGAGCAGATCCCAATTATCTATTTTTTCTTTTGCTGCTCATTCTTTGGGTGTGAAGTTCATGAAACCATTTCCTATTTCAAGGTCATGTAGATGCTTCCCTACATTATCTTCCAAGTTCTTTACAGTCTTGCTCTTATATTCAGATATTTGATCCATCTTAGATTAATTTTTGTATAAAGTGTGATATGGTGTTCCTCTCTCATTCTTTTGGATATGGATATAAAGTTCTCCAAACACCATATGTTGAAGAAGTCATTCTCTCCCAACTGAGTGGGCTTAATGACCTTGTTGAATATCAGATGACTCTATATGCAAAGATATATATCGGAACTTTCAATTCCGTTCCATTGCTCAGTATGTCTATCCTAGTGCCAATACTATGTAGTTTTGACCCTGCAGCTTTGTAGTATGTTTTAAAGTCAAGTAGTGTGATACCTCCAACTTCACTTTTCTTTTTCATATGTCTTTGGCATTTTGGTGCCTCTTAGCCTTCCAAATAAATTTTGAAGTTAGTTTTTTCAATTCATTAAAAAATGCAGTGTTGATTTTTATTGGGATTGCATTAAATCTGTAGATTAGTTTGGGTAGGATAGATATCTTGATGATGTATACTCTTCCTATCCATGAACAGGGACTATTCTTCCATTTATTTAAGTCTTCTTTGATTTCCTATAACAGTGTTGTGCAGTTTTCTGTATATAACTCCTTTACTTCTTTAGTTAAATTTACGCCTAGGTATTTGAATCTTTTAGTTACTATTGTAAATGGTACTTTTTTCTGGATTTTCTCCTCAGATTGCTTGTTATTGATGTACAGAAATGATACTGATTTTTGAGCATTGATCTTATAGCCTGCAACTTTACTGAAATTCTTTATAAGTTCTAGAAACTTTGTTGCAGATATCTCAGGGTTTTCTATGTATAGGATAATGTCATGCTGCAAATAGTGAAATTTTTACTTCTTCCTTTTCAATTTAGATGCCTTTTATATCTTTTTCTTGCCTCAGTGCTAGAGCAAATACTTCTAAGACAATGCTAAAAATGCAGTGATGGTGGGCATCCTTGTCTTGTTCCTGATCTGAGAGGGAAAGCTTTTAGGATTTCACCACTGAGGATGATGCTGGCACTGGGTTTACCATATATAACCTTTATCATGTTCAGAAAGTTTTTTTCTATTTCTATCTTTTGCAAGGTTTTTATCAGGAAAGTGTGCTGTATTTTGTTGAATGCTTTTCGTGCATCTACAAAGAGGATCATGTGATTTTTTCTTTTAATCTGTTTATGTGGTGTAGTACGTTGATTATTTTTCTTATGTTGAAGCATCCTTGCATAACCGGGATGAAACCCACATGGTCATGGTTTATAAGTCGTTTGATATGTTGTTGAATGTGAATACCAAGCATTTTGTTGAGGATTTTAACATCTAAGTTCATTAGAGAGATGGGTCTGTAATTTTCCTTTCTTGTGGCCTCTTTGTTGGGCTTCAGTATGAGAATAATATTGGCATTACAGAATGAATTAGGCAATGTTCCTTCTACTTCTATTTTTTTGAACAGCTGAAGCAGGATTGGTGTTAGCTCTTTCTGGAATGTTAGGTAGACTTCACCTGTGAATCTGTCTAGTCTTGGACTCTTCTTAGTTGGGTGGATTTTGATGTCTGAGTCTATCTCTTTCCTTGTAATTGGACTGTTGATTTCATCAATTTCTACTTTCATCAATGAAGTCTGTTTATGAGTTTCTAGGAGTTTGTCCATTTTCTCTAGATTATCATTCTTGTTGGCATATAATTTTTCAAAGTATCCTTTTATGATACTCTTTATTTCTGTTGGGTCAATAGTGATATCCCCTTCCACATTCCTTATTTTGTGTATTTGCATCTGCTCTCTCTTTTTATTTGTTAGTCTGGCTGAGGGTTTGCCATTTTTATTCATCTTCTTGAAGAACCAGCTTTTGGTTTTGTTTGTTTTTTCTAGTGCTTTTTTATTTTCTATTTCATTTAGTTCTAATATTTTTTATTTCCTTCTCTCTACTTTCTTTGGGGTTAGTTTTTTATTGCTTTCCCATTTCCTCCAGGTGTGCATTTAGGTCTTCAATTTTAGATCTTTCTTCTTTTTTGATATATACATTTATGGCTATGAATTTTCCTCTCAGTACAGCTTTGGCTGCATCCCATAGGTTTTGATATGTTGTGTTGTCAATTTCAATTGCTTCGAGGAAGTTACTGGTTTCTTTTGAGATTTCCTCCTTGATCCACTGTTTGTCTAAGTGTATGTTGTTTAGCTTCCATATCTTTGTGCCTAGTCTGGTTCTCTGGTCCTGAGTGATTTCTAATTTCATTCCATTGTAGTCAGAGAAATTACTTTGTATAAGCTCAATCTTTTGAATTTATTGAATGTTGTTCTGTGGCCTGGCATGAGGTCTATCTTGGTGTATGATCCATGAGCACTTGAGAAGAATGTAGATTCTGCTATATTTGAGTATAGCATTCTGTATATATCTATTGGGTCTAGATCCCCTAATGTATTTTGCAGAGTATTTGTGTCTTTGTTGATTCTCTGTTGAGATGTTCTGTCCAATGGTGATAATGGTGCATTAAAGTCCCGCATTATAATTGTAGAAGCATTTATGGCCCCACTTAGTCTTTCCAGTTTTTGATTCATATATTTTGAGGCTCCGTGTTTACGTGCATAAATGTTTATGATTGTTCTTTCTTCTTGAAAGACTACCGCTTTTACTAATATATAGTGTCCATCTTTGTCATTTATAATCATTTCTCATTTAATGTCTATTTTGTCTGATATTAGTATACCTATTCCCTCCTTTTTTGGTTGTTGTTGGCTTGTAAAATTGTTTTCCAGCCATTCACTTTTAGCCTCTTTGAATACCTGGATCTTAGGTATGTTTCTTTTAGACAAAATATAGATGGATCACATTTCCTTATCCATTCTGCCAATCTCTGTCTTTTGACTGGTGAGTTTAATCCATTAACATTCAGTGTTTTTACTCTCATGGAATTTCTTACATCAGCCATATTTTCTTTGGGTTTATGTATGTCATATGTTGTTTTTATTTCTCTTTTTGTCTTTTTACTTGTTCTTACACTCTACTCCAACTCTCTCTCTCTTTTTTCCTTTCAACCTGTAGAAATTCCTTTAGTATTTCTTGAAGGGCAGGTTTCTTATAGGCATACTTTCTTAATTTCTGTTTATCTGTGAATATTTTGAACTCTCCATCATTTTTGAATGGCAGCTTTGCTTGATAGAGAATTCTTGGCTGGAAGTTTTTTTGTTTGAGTACCTTGACTATGTAATACCACTGTCTACTTGCCTCCATGGTTTAAGATGAGAAATCAGCACTTAATCTTATTGAATTTCCCTTTTATGCAATGGTTCTCTTTTCTCTTCCTGCCTTGAGTATTTTCTTTGTCTTGAGCATTGGACATTTTGACAAGTATATGTCTTGGAGTAGGTCTCTTAGGATTTATACTGTTTTGTGTACACTGTGCTTCCTGGACATGTATGTCCATCTCCTTCATTAGGATTGGAAGTTTTCAGCCATTATTTCTGTCAACACTCCTTCTGTTCCCTTTCCCTTCTCTTCTCCCTCTGTGATGCCTATAATGCGATGTTCGTGCATTTTGTGTTGTTGATTAAATGCTTAATTCCCTGCTCGATTTTTTTCTATCTTTTTTATCTATCTGTTCTACTATCTGTTTGATTTCAGATGTACTGTCTTCCACACCACTAATTCATTCTTCTGGCTGTTCAAATCTGCTGTTGTATGATTCCAGTGTCTTTCTGATTTCTTGGATTGTGCCATTCATCACCGTCATATCCGTTATCTTTTTATGTATGCTTACAATTTCTTCAGTATGTTCCCTCAATATTTTCCTAATATCCTTAATCTCTTCCTTCATTTCATTAAGTTAGTCCATGATATTTGTTTGGACTGCTTTGATTAGTTCTTTGATATTCTGCATCTCTTCCTGGTTTTTATTTTGTTCATTGGACTGGCCCATGTCTTCCTGTTTTTAGTATGTGTATCTGTCTGGCAATTTGATGTAATTATGAATTCCAAAAATATAATTGGATCATACTTGTAAACTGATCTGTTAATCGGCGCATGATTAAGTTATGACTAGGGCATTGACTGGGCCACATCAGTAGGGCATTGAGCCCCACCCCTTGGTGGGTGGTGGAATAGAATATAAATGGCAAGGCAAAGGACAGAGGAGGCAGTTTTTTTTGAGAAGCAATTTTGATGTTGGAGTTTTGTTGTTGGAGAGAAGGCCCCAGGAGAAGAGAAGTGAGCTGTTCACCTGATAGTCAACAGCTGACCTTGTGGATGAACCAGAGGCACTAGGCCCAGAGAGAAACGCAGCCCCGGGAAGAGAGGAACTCAAGAAGCCTGAACCGTAGCAAAATTTGGCAGCTATCTTTCTCCAATATGTGGCAATGGACTTTGGTGAGAGAAGAAACTTAACAATTTATGGCCTGGTATCTGTGGACTTCTACCTCAGATAAATACCCTTTATAAAGACCAACCCATTTTTGGTATTTCACATTATCACCCCTTTGGCTGACTAATACAGTATGGTTGGTAATTTTTTTGTTGACCTCTGTTTATAGTTTATCTTCATGGGTTTATTAAGCTGATTAGCTTCTCTCTCTGCTCTAGAGTTTTGTTTAGCTGCTCATTTTGTGTGTGTGTTAAGTATTCTCTTTGACACTTTGTTCTTGTTCTATTTCCTCACAGTTTTCTATGTTCCCCTAACTCTTTATCCTGAAGGTGGGCATTAGCCATCCATTTTTTCCATGGGACTTAAAACTCACAGTTTTATCTTGAACAATGTATCTCCCTGTCGAGCTACCTCCAGATCAATGCCCTAAAGGCTCCTGCTCCGTATGTTCCCAGAGCAGCTCACTAGGCCTGGATCCTGTCCCCAACAAGTTGTTTTTGCAAGAGAGATGGTGAGTGCCCACTTAAACCAATCACATCTTCCCCCGCAATCATAATTTAAATTATAATTATTATGTTAAAACATAGCTGAATATAATAAAAAATGTGCTCATATATTTATCAAAATATGGTACGGGAAAATATGGAACAACAAGCAGAAATTGAGATTCCCTTGGAAATCTGGGCAAAAGATAGTCACCTTTATGGAGATAAACATGTTGATTTCTGTAATTTTTAATAATAAAAAATTGATAAAATACAATCCTCCTCCCACCCAATTTTTGTGGACATCTTTGATTAATTGGTCTAAATTCTGTGCCTCCTCAGTCTTTTTTAATCTGTTCCTTTCACTGGGTTATAGCTTCCTGTTACTTAGTATGGCTTGTAATTTTTTACTTCTGTCTAGGCATCCTTTTATATTGAAAAATTTATTCTTTTCCTCAGTTTCTTTTACTTCACTGGTGTTTTTTTGGTTTTTTGACTTTGTGTTAATGGTCTTCTTTTACATTTGGTTGAGCTTATTTGAACTCTTTAGAATTGCCTCTATTTAAATGGTAAAAAACATTCCAAGGACCCACAAAAATTGGGCAGACCAGTTTCAAAGAGCCAGTTCCTCTACAGTGGCCTTTGTCAATCTTCCTGCCCTGCTCCTTCCTGAATGTTACACCATTGCCCTATGGTCTCTGGAATCCAAGCACTGCCAACCTGTTTCCCCTTGTGTCTATTTGCATCTGCCTACACCAGTAAGGCCTTCCTCATAGGCATCCCATACTGCTATTCCCTACAACTGTCAAGTACCCCCTTGCCTGCCATGTGATCACACCACTTCACACTGCATCCTTACTGGCTATCATGCACTGCTCACTCAGTACTACAACACTTTCTCCATGTCCACCAAGTCTTCCTGTCTTTGTGCTGCTTCTAGAGGACAAAAGTTCTCTGCTACTCCCTATGCCACCATCTTGTTTAACCCCATTCACTTTTTAAAACTGATTTATCAGTTAATGGAGGTATAAGTACTCAGATATGATATTAAAGTTATTAAAGTAATTATCTAAAAGGTTTTTACAATGAACTAAAAATAACAAATTCTGTACATTATAGTCAAGGTGATAGAATGTGTAATATACTAATTTTCTTTTTCTTAAGAAATAGTGAATAGATGTATAAAAATTGAATAAGTAAACAAATACATGTTTAGAACTACAAAATTAATCAAAAATCTCAAAATCTATTAGCTCTCAAACACAAACATGCATAATGATATAATTATGAATAGAAAGAAACAAGTAAAATAAAGGAAGTTAAAAATTAAAAGTAATAATATTAAAAATAAGATAGAAAAGAAATGAAGCATATTTATTACATGCTAAATAGAAAATGAATAAGGACATCTACTAAAAGAGAAAAATGATAATATTGGATAAAACCTAAATTTATGTGGCAATAACAAATCTCCACTTTCAAGGTTGGTAAACTTTGTATCCAGTCTCCATTTTATGAGATTTCATGCATGATTTAGGTTTACTCACTATTTGCATTTGGGAAGATTTGGAGGGTGGAGACTGGATCATTCCTTGGCTATTTTTCTATTAGCCTGGAGACATTTTATTTTTCCCACAGCAGGATTTCATTGTTCATAGAGCAATGAGAAGCAGGAATATTAAAAGAACAATAAAATCAGGAAATTCATATTCAGAATGCTTTAAACTTTTCAATGATTTTGAGTAGAATCTACATATTTGTGATGTTGAGACTTCCATCCATCTTCTTTACATGCATTGTAGAGCATGATAATGCTTCATAACAGATATCATGCATTCTATAGACCTTTAATTCTATGAGCTATATGAAGTTTGGTTTATGGAATATGCTTATTTTCTCTACATTTTATAATTTATTGATCTAGCTTTTAGGGAATCTTCTGTTTTTTGTTTGTTATTTTTATTTTTTTAATCAGTAATCTCCTGCCTGATATGTTATTTGGCTTTTATTTATTTTGCTTTTCCTGCTAGGTGCTTCACAACAAATTTCTCATTTAATCCTCTTAACAACCCTATATATTAGAATTTATGATTCTGACCAAGTCTTTTGTAGTCTGCCCTTCCTTACTCTCCAAGCATTTTTCACCTTCTGCATCTTACTTTGTAGTTTTCCAGGCATCTTAAACCTTTTCCTATTTTGGGAACATAAAAAGATTATTTCTTTTTAGAATACTAGCAGTTGCTGCTCCACCCTCCTACATCCACCTCCTGGATTACGCTTTCCATTAGTATTTATGTGACTATTATTATCTTTATGTAACCCCAAAACAACATCTACTCAGAGAAGTCTTCTAAATCCAAATTCCCTTTCACTACATTTCTATATTATTGCCCTGTTTTATGTTCTGTTGAATACATTATGTTTCATTCCTTTTTTTCATACTTTTATTGGAAATTTAGTTGTTTTTATGAGAAACTATAAATTCAGAGACATAACATGAGGAAAATACTGACCCCCCTTATACACTTCACCCCATTGTTAACAACTTGCATTAGTATAGTGCATTTATTAAAATTAATGAAATAATAATATTATTGTACTATCATCTATCACCTGTTTTATATTAGATTTCCCTGTTTGTGTTGTACAATCCTTTTTTAAAAAAAGTTTTATTCTAGTAAAATATATATATTTTTAACTATATTCAAATACAGAATTAAGTGCTGCTATTGTATTCACAATATGCTGCCATCACCATCATCCATTTCCAAATATTTCCCATCACCACAAATAAAAATTCTGCATAATTTAAGCATTAATTCCCCAATCCATACTTCCACTCTAGCCCCTGTTAACATATAGTCTAATTTCTAATACTATTAATTTGCCCATCCTAATTATTCTATATCAGTGAGTTCATACAATATATTTACTTTTGTGTCTGGTTTATTTCACACCACATGTCTTCAAGGTTCACCCATGTTACTGCACATAACAAAACTTCATTCCTTTTCATGACTGAATACTATTTCACTGTATGTATATGCCACATGTATAACTGTTCACCAGTTTATGGACACTTTGGTTGCCTCCATCATTTGAAAGTCTTGAATAATGTCAGTATGATCATCAATGTGCAGACATCACTTTGAGAAACTGTTTTAAATACTTGGGGGTATCTACCTAGAAGCTGGATTACCAGTTCACATGGTAATTCTAAATTTGACTTTCTTTGAAACTGACAAAATGAGCTGCACCATATTAAATTAATCCAATCAACAATGAATGAGTTTTCACATTTCTCCACGTTCTCTACAACATTTGTAATTTTCCATTTTATTAAGAGTAGCCATTCTAGTGTGTGTGAAATGGTATGTCAATGGGGTTTTGATTTTAATTTCCATAATGACTAAAGATGCTGATTATCTTTTCATGTGCTTTTTATCCATTTGCATTTCTTCTTTGGAGAAATGTCTATTCAAGTCTTTTAGTCTGAAATTTAATTGAATTCTTTGCCTTGTTGTGGTTGACGTGTAGTATTTCCTTATATTTTCTAGATAGTAAATCCCTATCCGATATTGTGGTTTCCAAATATTTTCTCCCATTCTGCAGATATTTTTAAAGATTTATTTTATTTATTTATTTCTCCCCACCCCCTTGTTGTTTGCTTGTTGTGTCTGTTTGTTGTGTGCTGGTCTTCTCTTTTCTGGGAGGCATCAGGAACCGAACCTGGGACCTCCCATGCAGGAGGGAGATGCCCAATTGCCTGAGCCACCTCTGTTCCCTGTTTGGTGAGTCTCTCATTGTGTTTCCTCACTGTGTCTCTTGGTTGCATCATCTCACTGCACCATCTTGCTGCTCAGCTTGCTGTCTTGCATGTTTTCTCCAGATGGCAACAAGAACTGAATGCCAGCTATCCCATGTTGCAGGCAAGAGCCCATATGCCACAGCCATACCTGCTTCCCTGTAGATTGTTTTTATAATTTCATGATAAATTCCATTGATACATCAAATTATTTATTTTTTATGCCATCACATTTATCTATATTTTCTTTGGTTGTTCATTCTTTGAATGGAGGAATAATTGCTTAACAGAAGTTATTAAAGTTGATTACTTATGTTTTATGTTTTCTTCTAGGAGTTTTATAGTTCTCGTACCTATACCAGATGATTTCTGTATGTGATATGATATGAGGGTTGACCTTCATTCTTTTGCATTTGGCATTCAATTTTCCCACTACTATGTGTTGTAGAGAATATTTTTTCACAATTTAACAAAGGACTTGATACCCTTTTCAGAAAAAGCAGTTGGCTATTGATGTGAGGGTTATGTCTGAATTCTCATTTTGGTTCCATTGACCTATATATAAGTCCTTGTGGCAGTACCATGCTGTTTTGATTACTGTGGCTTTATAATAAGTTTTAAGATCAGGAAGTATGAGTCCTCCATAATTTTCATATTTGTTTTTAAGACATCTGTGGCTATTTGGGACCCAAAACACTTTGATTATAATAAACATTTTGTTTCCTTGCTCTATTAGTATTGCTGTGGATTTTTCAGGATTTTCTATATATAAGACCATGTCATGTGCAAATAGGGAAAGTTATACTTTTTTCTTTCCAAACTGGATGCCTTTTATTTCTTTTTCTGGACTAATTGCTCTGGAAGGAACTTTCAGTATAATGTGGAATAACATTGGTGATAGCCAGCATTCTTGAGTTCCTGATCTGACAGTGAAAGCTTTCTGTCTTTTACCATTGAGTATATGTTAACTGTGGGTATTTAATATATATATTTTATCATGTGGAGGAAATTTCCTTCAATGCCTACTTCTAAGTGTTTTTAACAAACAGGATTGCTGGGTTTTGTCATATGAGATGACCATGTGGTTTTTTTTTCTCTTTGTTCTGTTAATATGGTTATTTACATTAATTGATTTTTTATATGGGACCACCATTGCATATCTGGAATAAATCACACTTGATTGCAATGAGTAAATCTTTTAATGTGCTGTTGGATTTGGTTTGTTGATATTTTCTTGAGGATTTTCATCTCTATTCAAAAATGATATTGTGGAAAAAATAAAATTAATGTAATCTATGGACTATAGTTAACAATACTGTAATATTTTTGCATCAATGTCAAAGATGTACTGTGGTAATAATAGTGTGGTAAGGAAAAATATGCTAAATGTATGCTATGTACCATAGTTAATGATAACAGTCTGATGATAATATCTCAAAATCTGTAACAAATGTTCCAAAATGGAGGGGTGTGTTAGTGAAGTGGTGTTGTATGGGAATGCTACACATGTGTATTATTGTTTGGTAAGGTCACAACTTCCATAATAAAAATATATTTTTAAAAATATATTGATCTGTAAATTTAATTTTTGCAGTATATTTACCTGGACTTGGCATAAGAGTAATATCGACCTCATGGACTTTGATAAAGAGTGTCCCTGTGTCTTAAATTTTCAGAAGACTTTAAGCAGAATTGTTATTGATTCTTCTTGGGGAGTTTTTTAAAACTTACCAGTGAATCTATTTGGTCCTGAGCTTTTTTTTGGAGGTTTTCATTAGTGATTCAATCTCTTCACAAGTTACTTGTTTGTTGTAATTTTGTATTTGTTATTAAATCATTGTATGTACTCTCCATCTTTTTTATTAATTTGCCCATATAATCTGTTATACAATTTTGGATTAGAGTTCTTCATAGTCTACTCTTATGATCCATTTTTTTTTATTTCTGGGGGTCAATAGTAATATCCCCCCCACCAATTCATTTCTGATTTTATTTATTTGTGTCCTTTTTTCATTGTCAGTCTTGTTAAAGTTTTGTCAATTTTATTGATCTTTTCAATCAACCAACTATTGATCTTGCTAATTCTCTCTATTTTTAAATTCTTTATATCATTTTTCTCCACTCTAATCTTTTTTATTTCCTTCATTATACATGCTTTGGGTTTGGTTACTCTTCTTTTTCTATATCCTCCAGTTGTGGATGTAGGTATCTGATTTGTGATATTTCACTCCTTTTAGAAAAATATTCACTTAGAGCTATAAATTTCACTCTCAGAACTGCCTTGCTCTGTCCCCTAAATTTGATATAATGTGTTTCTATTTTCATTCACCTCAAGATATTACTTAATCATCCTTGTGATTTCCTATTTATTCATTGGTTCTTTAAGAACACCTTCTTTCATTTTCCACATATTTGTTAATCTTGTATTTCTCTATCTCTTATTTGTTGCTAGATGCATTCCATTGTGGCCAGAGAAGATATATTGTGTGATTTCAGAACTTTTTTAAGTTATTGAGACATGTTTTATGATTCATCATATGATATATTCTGCAGAATGATCCATGTACACTAAATAAGAATGTGTGATCTGCTGCTATTGGGTAAAGTGTTCTATTAAATTTTCTTATGTCTAGTTGTACTAGAAAATCATTTAAGTTTTCTATTTTCTTTCATTATTATTCTTCAATATAGATGTTCTAACCACGAAAGATAGAGGTGTTTTGAAGTCCCCTTCTATTAATAAAGAAGCATCTTTTTTTCCCTTCAAATCTGGCAGTATTTGCTTCATTTATTTTAAGGCCCTGCCATTAGGTACATCTGCATTGATCCTGGTTATGTGTCTTCTTTAATCAGAATACTGTGACCTTCTTTGTCTCTTTTAACAGTTTCTGTCTTAAAATTTATTTTGTCCAATATTATTATTATAGCTATCCCAACTCTATTTCAATCTAGTTTTGTCTTCAAATTTATTTTGAGTCTCCTATGTATAACGTATGGTTGTATCGTGCTTTTGTATCCATTCTATAATTCTCTGAATTTTGAATGGAAATTATAATTTATTATATTTAAAGTAACTATTGATAATGCAGAACTATTTACTGCCATTTTGCTGTTTGGGACCTGTGTATCATATATGTTATCCTTCAATTTTTCCCTTAATGCCTATTCCTATATTTATTATTTTTTCTTGTATCATTTTGAAGCTCTTCTCATTTCATGTCAATCTATTTTTCATATAAATTCTGTAAGATCACCATGTGGTAAAATTTAACATCTAAAATCTATAACTATCACATATAATTTGATGTCAACTTAATTTCAGTAGCATATACATAGGCTATTCCTATTTCCCCTCATACCCTAAGCTTTTTTCAAAAATTCTGTTTGGGGACAGCACCTTGAAGTATCATATACTGCTCTCTTGGTTATTCTGAAGTCTCTGAATTTTTTGGATATCTAGTTTTATATGTATTTTCAATAAACAGTGTGTATTTAGATTATTTTCATTTTCAATATGACTTCTGACACCTTTTAATTATAAAGTTGAATCCATTTATTTTATTGAAATAATTCAGGTGTTTTGAATAAATTCTGGAAATTTTAAGGACACCAAAATACTGTTGTCTTTTTTCTTTCTTTTTTTTTTAAATGACAGGTATATTTTTCTTTGAGTAATTGGGTTTTCATGTATCCTCACAAATTTTGCATGATAAAAAAAACAGACATGTATTAAGCTTACACTTTTTATACACAAAGAGTTCCAATACACAAACATACACACTGCTGCTTATTTCCCAAAAGGAAATATTTTATTTATATTCTATATCTTCTTCTAAAATTTTTATGGAGTTCCATTGGAGAAATTAGTCCTAGATTAAAATGTATATATTACATCAAAATTTATATCAAGTAGAATTTATCCCTAGAATGAAAGTGTAGTTCAAGAAAAGAAAAACAATCAATGTAATAAACAATATTAAATTTTTAAATAAGCAAAATTAATTTTATTTTCCCACGTATCACCATATTCTTAACACCTTGTAATAGTGTTGCATTCTTGTTCTAATTCATAGAAAAACATTTTTGCATTAGTATTATTAACAACAAACCTCATGCACTACTGTATTCACTATGTCATATATTCACTAGGTAATCCTCTAGCTTTCTTTTTTATCTACTTTTATATTTTTGTAAAATATACTTAGATTACATAAATGTTTCATAAAAAATATAGGGGATTACCATATGCCCCATTCCCTACCCTTCCTACATTTTCCCACATTAACCACATCCTTCATTAGTGTGGTACATTTATTACAATTGTTGAACACATTTTGGAGCATTGCCACTAACCGTGGATTATAGTTTACATTGCAGTTTAACTCTCTCCCGCACAATTTTATAAGTTATGACAAGATATATAATGGCCTGTATCTGTCATTGCAATGTCATTCAGGACAATTCCAATTCCCAAAAATGCTCCCATATTACACCCATTTTTTGCTCACCTCCTCCTCAGAACCTCCAGTGGTCACTGTCTCCACATCAGTGATAAAAGTTCTTCCATTGCTAGAATCACAATCAGTCTAAAGTAGAATAACAGTAACTCTACTCTAGTCCATCATTCATTCTCCAATCCTGAGGATTCTGGGATGGTGATGACTACTCTGCCTCTACTTGGTAGGGGGCCTAAATCCCATGGGGCACATGATTGGGACTATCTTGCTTGCAGTTGCAGACTCTCTGTACCTAGGAATTGTTTTTATCCATCATCATCTCCTTATTAGTTGTCCTGGGTGAGTCCAAGGAACTGGAGAGAAGGTATTAGGACTTACACAATATTAATTTAATGAAGGAAAAATTCACATGATCATCTCAACACATTCAAAAAAACATTTCAAAATGTCTAACATCATTTCATGATAAATACCCTAAAAAATTGAATAGAAAATAACTTCTTCAACATGATAAAGGGCATATATTAAAATTCCACTAACATTTTACTCATTGGGGACTGATGGAAAAAAAGTTTAGAAACAAGACAAGGATGCTTTCTTTCATCACTGCTCTTCAATGTTGTACTTGATATTCTGGCCAGAGTAATTACACAACAAAAGAAAATAAAAGGCATCCAAAGTGTAAAAGAAGAAATAAACAATCTCTATTAGAGTTGACATGTTTTATCGACAATATCACAAAGAATCCCTAAGAAAATTATGAGAGAATATAAATGATTTCATAAATTTTTCAGGTTATTTGATTAAGTTCTACATCTAAGCAAAAATTTTGGAATTGAAAATTAAAAAGAAATTTCAGGAGCCCTTGGGGGCACTCTTGTTTGAGGCTTTTTATACTGTGGCAATTTGTTAGATTTGTCTGAGACATGCATAATTGTAACATCCATAATGAATTCCTGACATACTTTGACTCTCTCAGCCATAAAACATTTTTTGTTTATTTTTTTCACCTTTTCGTCAAGGTCTTTTTCCAAATGAATTGCTGATTAATACTTGATAATAGTCATTCAGTGCCAGAGAGACTCATCCCCATTAGTCATGTCCCATGTCACGGGAAGGTAATCAGTTAATTTGTAAAATTTGACTTAAAGAGAGATCAAATTTGAGTAACAAGGAGGTTTACAGGAGGTAACTTTTAGGCATTAATTATTGTATTAGTCAGCCAAAGGGGTGCTGATGCAAAATACTAGAAAACGGTTGTTTTTTAAAAAGGTATTTATTTGGGGTAAAAGCTTACAGTTACTGGGCCATAAAGCATAAGTTTCTTTCCTCACCAAAGTCTGTTGCTACATGGTGGAGCAAGGCAACTGCCGATGTTTGCCAGGGTTAAGGCTTCTTGGGTTCCTCTCTTCCCGGGGCTCCATTTCTCTCTGGGCTTAGCTCCTGTTTCCTCCACAAGGTCAGCTGTAGACTATGAGGCTCTCTAGGTTTTGCCTCTCTCCACAAGGCCAGCTGTGAACTGTCAGGTGAATGGCTCGTCTCTATCCCGGGGGCTTCTCTCCTTTTTCACGATGAAGCTCCTCCGTCTGCTTGCTTCCCCAGGCTCCAGCATCAAAACGCCAACATCAAAACTTCTCCCTCTGTCCTTTGACATGCCTTTTATATTTGATTTCCCTACCCACCAAGGGGTATGGATCAATGCCCTAATGACATGGCCCAGCCAATGCCTTAATCATAACTTAATCATGCCCAGATTAACAGACCAGTTTACAAGCATAATCCAATATCTGTTTTTTGGAATTCATAATTACATCACACTGTCAAACTACTACAATTATATTTAGTCAAAGTTTCATTTTCAAAGGAATAAGGTTCACACATAAAAACATTAAGATTGAGAATTTGGCATATAAGTCTGTTTTCTTTTTTTAGGCATGGCTTATATATTTCAGAGATTTTTGCCATTTTATTAGAGAAAGTAGCAAGGCTTCCCCAGGATGAAAGTTTAATATTTTGTTCCCTGCTATGTGGGCCAATATCTATTGGTAAAACATACTTATAATGTCATGAAAACCTTCATATTCCATAGAAATATGTTTTATGGGCATTTTTCCCGTACATCACCCCACTGTCAACATCTTGTTCTAGTGATGTATTTTTGCTATCGCTCCTGAAAGATAATGGTTATATCTGTATTCTTAACTACAATCCTTAGCTACTCCAGGGTTCACTGGACTGCTGAACAGCAGATGCAAGGCCCACAGCATCATGAAATTAATTCCCCTTCTATGGACCCTATCTGGGAATACACGAAAATCTATTTTCCCAATATAACATTGTTAACTCATTTATTATTTCCTAATCATGATTGTTCTACTCCTTTAATTTGAACCTATAATTTTCAATTTACCAGATAACTATAGTTCACAGAGAATTAAGTATTTGGATTGTTCAAATTCTGGTTGAGCCCTGAATCCCAGCAGAGTAACAGATAACTCCTATTCTGTAGTTCTTTAGGCTTGCCCTAGACAATCAACAAAACAATGAAGATAAACATGTCCCATCCTAAAAAACAGGGAATGTTTGCAACTGCAGACAGGATAATACCTTTCTTCTGCCCCATGATGTCTGGCCCTTCTCAGCATAGAGATGTCAGAACAGATCATGTCCATGTCCCTCTGGATTGGGGAATGAACAATTGGGGTGTGTGTGACCAGGGGCCAAGGACATGAGTAGTTGTATCATGGATGTTATCATGTGTTGGAGGAAGAACTTATAACATTTTTATAAAGATACAGGATGCCAGGGATTCACATGGGAGGGTGTTATGAATGGGTGGAATAGGGAACATTTGGGATGGTGAGATTCCTCTGTATAATACTGCAATGATAGCTGCATGACATTATGCATTTATCAAGGCCTATTGAAATGTACATCATGAAGTGTAAACTATAAAAGTTTGGTTAGTAACAATGCTTCAATATTTGTTCACCAATTGTAACAAATATACCACACTAATCTAAGATGTCAATAATATGTGTAACTAAGTGTGTGGGCACAGGGGAAGGTTTACATAGGGAATTCCTATGCTTTTGGGGTAATTTTTCTACAAATGTAAATCTAAAACTTCTTTAAAAATAAACTTAAAAAATTTCATTTCCAATACATCTAAAAGGATAAAATAGGAATAAATTTAACCAAGGAGATGAATGACTTATACACTTAAAATGATAAAACACTACTTTAGGAAATTTAAAAAGACTTAAATAAATGGCAAGACACCCTATGTTCATGGATAAGAAGAGTTAATATATTTAAGATATCAATATTTCCCACAATGATATATCGATTCAATGTAATCCTTATCAATAGCCCAACAATCATTTGGAGAAATGTAAAATAACAATATTGGAGCTTTCATCACACATCCCCATTTCTGAACTTAACAGTGTGCTATTCTCATAAAGATAGACTTAGAGACCAATGGAATAGAATTGAGTCTTCAAGCATAAGCATGTGCATCAATGGCCAACAGATTTTTGACAAGGATGCAAAGTGTATTTATTAAGGACTTAAAATTTTTGAACTGAAGCTTCAACAAATTTTGCTGAGCATACAAGGTAGTCACATTTATTTATTTATCCAGGAAAGTATCCTGGTTATCTGTCAATTTGCAGGCAGATATCTTTCCTTACCTCAGAGGAATTATTCTCTGTCATTTTTGTTCCTGTTAGTACTCTTTATTTCTCCTCCTGGAAGCGTCATCTGGTGTATTCCCTATGCAGTGCTGTGTTAGAGCTGGTTTGTGGGTTTTGATAGTGCCTATTTTTTTTTCAACTCCATGAGCAGTAACATCATATTGGTAGCTTGAAATTAGTCACTGTGGATGTAGTTACATGATAGAAACTAGCAAAACCATAAACTGGTGTTTATTTTTGAAAGATGGTATACTAGCACACCACTGCCTCAATGTTTTTACCATTTTTTTTCTTTCATTACAAATATCTTGTCTTTTTCACAATATTCACAGAGCATTAATTATTTTATTATTCACCTCCTAAATTATTTTCAGGTGTTTCTTTCTGTTATTCAGCCCCATAATGCTTTCGACTTCTAAATTTAATCAACTTGAACAACAAAATAAACATCTTAGTTAATTGTTTTATCCTCCCCATTATATTTGAAACTATTTTAAATGGACTTATTTTCACTATTTCACACTCTTCTTAAATATTTAGTAATAATTTTCCTTCCTCCATTCCTTCCTCCCTCCCTTCCTTCCTTCCTTCCTTCCTTCCTTCCTTCCTTCCTTCCTTCCTTCCTTCCTTTTCTTCTTTCTTAAATTTACTTTTTTCTTAATGAGTTTATTTACACTCAAATATGGGAATTCCCCATTGTATGCTTTTTCTAATAGGAAATGTTCTTATATGTAATAGTGTTTGTTTGATCACATTGTTTCCCAAGATTCCTTTGATATTTGAAGTTATATTCTGATCATTATCCTCTCATAAGTTCTTTATAGCAGAGTTTATATTCTGAGCATTATGAGGATTTCTTTTCAATTTTTGGTTTGAGTAGCTTTGCCCTATCCTGTGAAAAATGTTACTGATGACTGTCTCTTAGCACATAATAGGGATAGGAGGTTAACTTCTCCAGCCCTTTCTATTCATCATTCTGAATGAACCCCTTTTATCAATCTTATATCTTGTGTCTATGGACTTCAAAGTTCAAAGAACAGCATTCAATTCTTTAACTGACTATTCATGCTGAAATTTGGGCTATAAGATCCCTCAACTTTGCTTCTCTGAGACCTGATCCTATATGCTCCGTGTTTTCCAGGAATTTTTCAATATTTTTAATACTTAGATGTTATTGTTTTCTCATGTTTTATTTTTAAAATTAACCTACTATTATCATTTCATAGTGTTTGGAGAGGTGACAAAACCATGTGCTCATTTTTTCACCTTCATTGTAAGGTATTAAAATAATTATATAATTGAATAATTGAATGAATTGGCAAGAAAGTATTTTTGTGGGGTTAAACTGGAAATCAAATTGATAATGTGTAAATTGACTTGTGTGTTCCTGTTATTTTCTTATTCATTGCACTTCTAAAATACTTTAAAAATGCATAATTATAACCGTAGAACACAAAGTATGTAATTACCCTTAATTAAGCAAATTATCATAAGGAAAAAAGCATACATCCAAAGTATCCGATTATAGAAAAACTTTTTCTTCAATTATTGTTTTGGGGGATTATTCAATCACAATAGAAATGCTCACAGTCTTAGTTAATTAAAAAATGAAGTATGTAATTATAAATGTACTATTATTACAAAGGTAATATAAATATATTACCATAGAAAAAGTAAAGGTTAAAAATGGAGAATAAGATTTTTCAAATGTATTTCCTTTTATCTACAGTTAAAATTTTTTTTTCATCTTTTTATATATTTATTGTTCCTTTTCTAAATTATTTAATTTTATTTTAAAGGAAATGACTATTATATCTGCATGCAGACTTGAGCATCTTTATTTTCTTGTTTTAGTCTGTCTATACTTTTCTTCTGAATTATGGTAATAATTATTTGCTATATTTGTTAAATAGTTTTTCTCCAATGGCAACTCTGTTCCATATTACCATTAAATGGGTTTTAATTATAACTTGGACCTTTTTTTTCAGTTTGTAGTTATTCTTCCGTCATATATATCATATATTTTTAATTTGAAACTATCCATCTTTTTGTCTGGAATTTTTTTTTCTGTTTTATATGTCACCTTTTGCATTATAGAGGCAATATTTCACTTAAATTGATTAAGAATCTGAAGAAAGTATGTTCTTCCATATGCCATGCTTTCCTAGGTATAAGGAATTGATGCATTGATAAATGTGAGGTTTTCCTGTAGAAACTCTCTCTTTGGTGTAAATGAAACCACCCATCCATTAGCATGTTCCAGTTATTTCCCCACATCTTCCTTCAATTACTGAGGGATAATTCACCTAAGAATATCTTAGAATACAAATTCAACTGGACTTATCCTGTCTTGGTATTGCTAAATTAGGTATTCAGTATTTTTGTTGCTAATTGGATGTATAAGAGGTGTAAATTAGACAGAGTATATTTAGAGAGGCATCTCTGAGTCATTCAGGAAATTATTCTGATGCCTTTTCTTTCTATTGCATGTAGCCATTTTGCCTCTAGTTTACGGTTGGCAGTGAAGGAATTTCCAAAGTTTCTTTCTTAGCATTAGTACAGGGGTTATGTTTCAAAGGTGGGTTTTAGAATGAGCCATAGATGTTTTCTTTCTGTCAGCCATCATTTGAAAGGCAACCCAGTTTTTATCCCTGAATTTTATTCTTTATTTTCAGTGATGTGCAAGTTCTCATGGGTATTGTAATGAGAATATGGAAGTCAAACTAAGATTGCATGCTAAATCAATTTTCTTTTAACTGCCAAATTCTATTGAAATACTTCAAGTTGACAGATTCATGAATTCCCCTTTAATGGAGGAGAGAGGAGAGAAAAAGAGAGAAAAATGAAGGAGGGTGGGGAACTAGATTTTAAGATCCTGATCAAATGCAAGAATGTAGTTGTTATCAAAGTACTTCTGAAGTCTTCATGTTTTGTTTACTTTTTTCAGTTCTGGAAAGACAATTATATAAATATTAGAAATAAAATGAGTTTGTATATGAGATTCATGTTTCAAAATTTAAGATACCCTGAGGTGAACAATGGACTGTGGTTAACAGTACAAATATGAGAACAGTCCCTTATGATCTATAACAAATATATAATACTAATACATGGTGTTAATAATAGGATGGTTTGTGGGAAAACACAGCAAATATAAGCTATAGACTATAGGAAGCAGTAATATTATGAAGATGTTCTCTCATCATTTGTAGCATATGTGTCACAACAAAGTGTGTGGTGAAGGGGCAATGTATGGGAATTCTATATGGTAAGCATGATTGTTTTTCTAGCTTACAACTTCTGAAATTATAAAAACAATTAAAAATTAAATTGTGAAGAGGAATAAGTAAATCTTCTCATTATAGAAGTTAGGGCAAAAAGCAATCACTTTAAATTGTTTACTTCATAGTATGGTATGTCACTTTTACAAAGCTTTTAAACTTATCACACACACACAAAAAAGAGGAGGAATGAGTCTAAAAGATACATGGGTCAATCTGCTTAAAGAAACCTCATGTATTCAATTCCTTTACCAAAATAATAGAATTATTACTTCAATCCTATAATTTTGTGGAAGTAGAGTATCAGGTTTCATAGCTCTGACTTAAATTTTATTCTTCATTTTTTAAAGGAGTAAATAGAGCAGGACTTTTCTATTATGTGTTTAATCTGATGTGGGAAAATAGTCATTTAAAATTTCAGTGTGGTTTGCATATATAATACACCTCAACATGTAGAAATAGAGGTATGTATCATGTGCTAAGGAAACATATATTATAAAACAATAAGATTTTTTTCAGAGGTGAGAGAGATGGTAGCTTAAGAAAGCTATAGAGAGCAGGTAGCATTTTATTTGAGAAATATGTAGATGATTAGTGGTGGAACCAGTACTGCACTGATAAAGAGTAGGGAAATGAATGTTATGTAATGGTTGAAGAACAACAAAGTGTTTTTTGTAGATACAGCATAAAATTTTGGGCTTCATTAGATGGACCATGGGGAAGAATGTAAAACCATTGTGACTCAAGTATTTTAGTCCCTTGTAGAGTTCCTGACAATTAACTCTTCTTGGTGGCAATGTACAAAATAAAAGCATCTAGAACAAATAATCCATGGTCTAAAGATAACCTTCTAAATCTATTCTTATAGCTCAAAAACTTTCTGACCCAAGAGCTTTTCCCATTAGCAGTGTCCTCAAGGCCCCTTTTACATTTTTGTTTCTCAGAATGTAGATAATGGAGTTTAAGAGTGGGGTGACTACTGCGTAAAAAAGGGAGACAAACTTCCCCTGGTTTTTAGAGCTACTTTTGGCTGGCTGAAGATACATGAAGATGATGGTTCCATAGAAAATTATGACCAAAACCAGGTGGGAAGAACTGGTCCCAAAGGCCTTTTGACGTCCTGCAGCTGATTTGATACTGAGCACAGCTTGGTTGATAAAGCCAAAGGAGATTAAGATGAGTGACACAGGGACAATGAGAAATAGCACTTTGAAAACAAAGAGCTCTCCCTTATTGAAAGCTGTGTCCACACAGGCCAGTTTGATGAGCACTGGTACCTCACAGAAGATGTAGTCCAGTTTGTTGTGAGCACACAGAGGCAGCTGCACAGTAAGGGAACACTGAATTAAGGAGGTGATGAGGCCACTGAGCCTTTCTAAGCCAGCCAGGAATGCACACAACCGAGGATGCATAATGGATGTGTAGTGTAAAGCCTGACAGACAGCAGCATAGTGGTCATAGGCCATGACCGCCAGAGGATACATTCACATGAACCCAACCCCATGGCCACGTAAAGTTGGGATACACATCCACCATAGCTCATGGTCTTGTCTTTCTTGTTCATGTTATCCAGCATGTGAGGCGCCACACTAGTGGTGAAGCAGATGTCTACACAGGAAAGGTTGCTGAGGAAAAAGTGCATTGGTGTATGGAGTTTGGGGTCCAGACAGGAAACCAATATGATAGAAGCATTCCCCAGAAAGTTCAAGATGTAAAAGAGCAAAATAATGACAAAGAAGATCCTCTCAAGCAGGAGCTGATCTGAAAATCCCAGACAAAGAAATCCCTTATTTGAGAGCTACTGTTGATTTCCTCCATTATCTTGCAATTTTCAGTTCATGAAAGGACAAATATTCTGGGAAAAGAGGTTAATGAGGTCAGCATTGGTGAGTCCCAATTGTTTCCTGTATGATTATATTTCTTGTATACCACACCAACATTTTGCAACAACCTATAACACATTCCTTAACACACATTTTTTTTTTTTGCAGGAAATATCACCCCCTTCTAATTTTCTTGAATACAGTCCTACTTTTCCTAATAGGATCAACAAAAATGTTAACATCATTACAAGTTTCACAAGGTTCCATTCATAATTCAATTGAGAATATTCTACCTTCAGTTTTCCTCTAACGGGGGCATCTATGTAGATTTATGGGTGTTCATTTTTGAGACTGTATTTTATGAATTTTAATTTGAAGACTAACGTAGAATCATAAATATTTAAATTATAAGCAGACAGGTATAAAGGAAGCACAGGTGACACCTTGAGTCTGTGTGGAGAAAGTGCAGTTTAGGTATTGGTAGTCCTGGTATCATGAGAGTTTGGAGTGAATTGGCAGAAGAGGGTATCTCTGAAGGGTTTGTCTTTGGAAGAAGGGACTAGAGAAGTACATGAAAATAGAAGTAACATCAACCTGATATCCACTTGTTGTTTTGGACATTGGCGTTACCAACATACAGAGTTGGATGTTTGGGTATGACCACTTGACATTTTTCATTAAATGACCAGAGAAATGTGTCATCAAAGCATTGTGACATTTCTCCTTCACTTCTCACCTCCTTCTCTTCATCTTTCTCTCTTCCAATTTTTTTTTTTTAGATGTTCCTTTCTCCATTAAATGGCTTGATATTTTGAGAGAGTTAGAGTAGTAGGTTGCCATGCTCTTTTTAAATAGATAATTCCACTAAAGTTTCACATCTTTGTAGTTTTAAGACCCACATGTGGAAATTGTAGTTTTAAAAATAATGTAAACACTGCTTAGTCACCTATTCCTTATTATTCTTGAAAATTTATGTTGAACAAATCATATCTTAGTATAAAATATATAAAAAATAAAGAAAATATAAGTGAGAAGTTAGCATTTACTTATAATATCTTTTTTCAAATAAGATCATTGTCAACTTCTTCATGTACTGGGACAAAAGCTTAGTGACATTTGAAAGACAGGTATTTTACCACCAGCTTCCTCTCTTATCATCTATATCCAAACTGACAAGTTGCATGCCAAGCAAATGCTTATAATTATTAATTTATAGGGAATATCACATTAAATAGGTGGTCAAAAATAATATCATCACTGCTTCTTAAAATAAAAGTCTTATTTTGAATTGGTAGTATTTTGAGATACACATGCACAAATATGTACGTATGCAACATTTATAGGAAAACGCCAAATTTGGTTTTAGATTTGCTTGTATCAAAAGAATAAAAACACACCCAAGATAAGCTATGCAGCATACACAGAATTAATATTATGACAATGTTCTTTCATCATTTGTAAGAAATGTGTCACAATAACGTAAGGTGTTGCTGGAGGGACAGTGTATGGGAATCCTGTACGGTATGCAAAATTGTTTTGTTAAATCACAACTTCTCAAATAAAATTGATTTTTGAAAAACTTCTCAAATAAAATTGATTTTTGAAAAATTTGTTACTGTTAAACTTTTTGTATAATTGCTGAAAATCTGTTTTAATACTTATTTTAAAAGGTGAATTTATTTATTTGTCTCTATACTTATTGTTTCTCTTCCCCTATATACCCTGGTCACCTGATTGTCCACAGAGGCCATAGAAAACTATCTAAATATAAATTGGGAAGGTCTAGGTGTTGTTCAGAGACTCTAAATCATCTACAAATTTGAATCTGTCCACTTCCATTCTTCAAACACATAGTAAACAAGCAGAGAAATTTATGATAAAGGAAAGCCAAAGTGACACCTTCATTGAAGGAGGAGACAAAGAAACCTGCCAACTTCAACTTACATGTAAGGGAGAAAAACAGACACTGAGATTCATAAGAATTGTGAAGAAAACCCAGATTGTGTTCAGAGGGTCCTGAAGGGAATATTAGGGTATAGGGGGCCACTTTTGGTGGAAATTTCACAAAATATTAGGAATGAACTTCCACCTAATAGGAGAATAAACCTTCACAAGTATGAACTGCTGTGGAAAGTCTAATCAACAGCGAAACAGGGAGCAATCAGAGTTAAAACAAAGAGAAAAGTTTGGAGATATCATGGAGGGGAGATAAAGTGGCTAACAGAGCAGCATTGACAAAACTGAGGGCATCACCATCCCAGGCATGCCTGGGGTCAGGGGATGGTAAGAAGTCAGTGGTGGAGAAGACTCCAGGAATGTACACAGCACTGCAACAGAAAGGAGAAACCAGGAAAGCTGCCAGCCTCCATACTCCCATGGGACCCACCTGATGATACCTGGAAAATGAAGTCCAACCCCTAAATAATGACATTTGAAAATGCAGTGCCCTTACAAAATAATATAAGAAAATAAAAAATAAAAAACAAGTATCACACTGCTTAGCAGAAGAAATAAGTTCACTAAAAAATTATCAAATAGTAGAGCTACATCATGGTAAAAATTCAAACTTGATTTAGAAACAAACAAACAAAAATCCTTAGTAAAGCAATAAATTTCTCTTAATAAGAGAACATCATGAAACGGACATGTTAGAATTGAGAAAATTATTACTAGCAAGGAGAGGCAATGAACAGAGAAGAGGAAGATGTAAAGCAAGAATTGAATTATCAGGAAAGAATTTGAAGAAAATGAGAGAGAATAAGCTCTATAGCTGCTATGTAGTTTGTAGGGAGCAGTAAAAGCATATTGAAAGTTGATAAATCAAATAATAAAAGCTTATCATAAGTAATAATACAGGGATACACATGAGGATAAAATTATTCACCAAAATTGATGATAAATGAAGGAAAAAGAAAGAAAGGAATATTTTAGAATCGATTTTATTTTTGCTTATGCAAAGGAACCAATAGAGGCTTTGTAAAGTTAAAGGCAACTAAGAGTATGATATTAAAGTATTGTTATAAAGATAATAGAACAAATATACACATCTTCTTAAATATCAGAAAATAATTGTTAAAAGTACACTACAAAGGGTAAGATTTTTTTAATAAAGAGGAGAAAACATAAAATAAAAAATGAGGTAATGAAAGTAAACCTAATCTGCATGTCAATAAGTATAAAAGTGCTTAAAACAGTTATTAAAAGAAAAACTTACTCACCCCCAACCCCTGGAAATCTCTTTCCCCAGATTTGTCTTGGCTTATTTTCTTAATTTATTCAGGTATCTTCTTCACTATTTCATTACCAGCTAAGTATTCCCTGACCTATAAATATACAACAACATAATATCCTTTATCCTGTTTTGTTTCTCTTAATATTAGCCACCCATAGCATTTTTCATATTTATTTCTTTATTTTATTTTATTTTTTTTCTCATGACAAAATGTAAGAGCCATGAGATGAGACAACTTATAGATTTTTCCCTCCCATTGGTGTTTATGCAATGCCTAGGACAATGTCTACCAATAAGTAGATGTTGAACAAAAAACTTAAATGGATAAACTTAGTCTTTTATTGGGAGTTAAGAAAGGGTCAAGCAAGAGTGTTAAGCACAGAGAATACTTACTGTGAGTATGACAACTAAAATAGTATCATCATCTTATTAGAGGAACATTAAAAAAAATCAGTATAGGAAATATTTGTGAGTTCTAGTTCAAAAGAGGCATAATAACAACACATTAACTCATGATTCTTTAGAAATTTAAATTTCTTGGTAAATTGATTTCTAGGTGAAAAACAAAGCTTTTTATTTATAATTCCTTACCTTTGTCAACTAATATTTTGAACAATACACATATGTATTTGTCAATATAATTAAACAGAATGAATGAAAGTAAATCTTCCATCTTATGCTGAGGTATTTTGACTATGAATATTGCATAAACTGTACTCAGCCAGTCCATTCTGTCATCTTTCTGTCTTCTGTCATTCATCAGAGAAGTAACTTTAAGAAAATTTCCCCATCCCTCAACCTCTCACTCTATATCTCTCACTTCCTTCCCTCTCTCTCTCACATACATGAACTCACATTGAAACATGTTTCCTAAGGCTTAGAATAAAGGGAATAAAAAAGTTGGATTATAAGTTCATAATTCTTATTATTAGGGTTTATAATGTGTGATACATGGCTTTCCGGAATTGCTATGCAACTTCTTTTGTATAAATGCATGCGTATTTTCATAACATTCTAATTTTGTATCTATGCTTCTGGTTTGCTATGTGAAGTGTTACTTCATTTTATAGTTGCATTACCTTTTGATTGTATTAATGATTAGTATAGTTCCACTTTTGGTTTTAAAAGAATTCTTAATTAAATGCATTCTTATTTATACCTATTTTATATTTTGCATGTTGTGAAGCCATGTCATTTGCTCAAGGCAAGGGTTTATTAACCAAAATAATCTTCTTGCTTTCCAAACTTCCCAAACCCTTCATTTTCCCTTCCCAAAATTTGAAAACTGCTAGATCTTTGAGCTTAATGCTCTTCATCTATAGCTGAATGCAAAGCTTTTCTGAGTCTTCATAATATGAGAATAGTGGATGGAGGAAAACTAGGATGGCATAGGTCTTTATGTTACCATAACCCTTAAAGTTTCCAGATTTCTTGAAGACTTAATTTTGTCTGTAGCTAGTTAGCTTGACGATTGATCTGTGACCTCAGGAGATGAATTTAGTGAATAAACTCAGAAAAGGACAAGTCTTCTTTTGCCATAACTAACTTTACCTGACTCTTCTGTAATTTTTGTGCCACATATAATTTTCTTCAAATTCAAAAATCTATAATGTGAAAGACACTGAGTTCAGCAGTGGAAATAACATGATGAGCAAAATTAAACATGGAAACAAACACCAGTAGCTTAAATAACTCTCTACAACAAATCTTTATTTGCCAAAGCCTTCTTTATAATATAATGTGGATTAGCATAAAAGGAGTGATTTTGTAGTTGGATTTCCTTCTCTGGCTTTGGGGGAACATTTATGTCCAGTAACATTTATCAATTTGAATCAAATCTTACTGGTTTCTATTATCTTTATGTTTATCACAATCTGATATTTAAAATAAGGGATAATTGTGGATTGATTTCTGTGATATGATCTTACATTTTCAGATCACTCAGATGAGCTTTGAAAGAGGAAATTGCACTACAATGTTTCAGAAAGCTAAAGGCCAGGAACACAGATTTACCTGTAATTGGCGATAGGTTAAGCTTATATTATGTTTAAGGTCTATTCAAATTTTTGCTGCACTCAATCATCAAGTTTATATGCAGATCTTGTGTACAATTCTGTTTTTCCACAATAGTTGATATATGTTTAGACATTGCTACATGCAGTGCACAGTGTAGTGATTTAAACACAATATAATTCACAAATAATAATTCTGGAAATACCTGATGTTGAGGGAGATCCCAGCTTCTTCTTGTATGTTCTTTTCTGATTTTGTATTTTTTGTGTGATTCCAATTATAAATCTTGGATAATCTAAACAGAAAAAAAAAATGACCAGGAATGTACAACTGCCAATTGAGGTAATATGGGGGCAGGAGTTTCCTTAATAATAAACAGGATTCTGGATGCATGATTTGCTTTCCCTGTGCTGTTTCATATTTTTTAATCAGGAGAGTAAGGCCCACAGAATTATTATACACTAAATAAACAGATTGAACTTAAAAGTTCTGAGAGAGAATATAGATAACAGAAGCTCCCAATGGAGATAATGGCTCTATATTTAGGATACGGCTTGTTTATAGTGATAACACTACAGTGACTAAGGTCCCGAATCTTAAACTTTGACTTAGACTTAGACTTTGAGAGCTACAATACAGGTTTACAGTCCTGGATCACTCAACAAGGAAGAAGGGTACTAGAAAGGGTACCCATGCTATCCTATTTGATCTAATTATCAAAGCAGAATTCTAATGAAATGAACATATATGATTAAATTCATATACTTGAGGTTAAATTATTTTAATGTTCAATAAAATACCACTACATGTAATAATCACTGATAAAATTTTTGAAATGGATGTTTTTAAATAAGTTAAATTGATGTAATACAGGTAAGAAAACAAAAATGAGGGATGAAAACTGGAAAAAAGAAGGAAGAATAAAGTACAGATGAAAGAAAATAACATTCAAGGAAACTTAAAGTCATATTAAATACAAATTTTAAAAGGGGGAGTTACTTAGTTTGGGCTATGGCAGGATTAGATTATTCTCTTCAAGTCAGTGAAAGACTTTTAGAAATCTTTTGAACTCCAGAAATAATATATTTTTATAATATAATTATAATATGCCTTTTATTTTCATCATTTTATTAAATTTCAACTCAGATCAATAATCAACTACATGGGGCTTTTCTTGGAGGAAAGATGGGAACTCATAGAGTTGCAAGACTGGGCATTTCCTTAGATTAATATTACCTAGATTATGACCTTCACTTTATTCTTGAAGAACTAGAGCTTCCCAGAGGCTTTGTATGTTATCAAATACATCACAAAGTTTAGAATTTAATACACAAATCCAGAATCATTATTTCCAGGTTATATAATTCTAATAACATACAAATCCAAATAGCAATTTAAAAAAGAATGAATAAGGCACACATGATTAGTTTAGATATAAGAGAAAATGCTTGTATGAGGGGTAACTGAGTTTAATTGACAATAAAGGAATGGCTCCATTAATAAATAAAGGAATGGCTATGTGGAATGTTTTGGTCAATGAAATGTGACCACAATTGACATGATGACCTTGCAGGAAGAAGACATAAGAGTTACCATGTGGTTTACTATAGAAGTGTGGAAAATCTAAGAAGAGTATATTCAGAACTGAAATAGACACATGAGTGAGCAATGAGAAAACAGTATGTCATGTGTTTAAACTGACAAGTGGGGAGACGAGAGACAGAAAGTTATATAGGGTCTAATAGGGACATGTAACAATTGTGGCATTCAATCTTGGTAAAATAGTATGTCAATGGGTAGAAAACCTGGCCAACCTGTCTGATTTCAAATGCTCACAAAGGCAAATGGGTTGAAGATGCACTACCTGAGGGCATTTGGGAAGTCAAGAAGACTGTATTGAAGGACTGAAACAACCAAAATAAAAGGTTGGCATAGCTTGGACCAGAGAAGAAACAAAGAGGATGATGAAAAATTGTTAAAATCTAATAACAGTATAAATTTTAAAAATTGCTGAAGAGTTTGATGTGAGAAAAGAGAAGAAACAAAAATAAGTTTAAGTTTAGTTGACTTTTGAAATTTTTGAGATAAGGAAATTATCAGAGCAGCAGTAAATAAATTGTTGTGGGTGCAATGACCAGAGATAGTTTTCACATTTTAGTTGAATAAAAGATTTAGACATCCAAGTGGATATATCACATAGGTAGTTATATTTGAGTCAAGAGTTTAGATTTGATGTCTGGCTCACAGCTGTTAATTTTAATGCAGCTATATATGTTAGCTAAAGCAATGTGAGTGGATGAGAGAGAAAAGAAGAGAGAAAATATTAATATTCTGAAAAGAGGATTATGCACTAAAGGAAGAAAACATGATACAGAAAGAAAAGGGAAGATTGATGATGCTGTCCTTCAGTGGGTGGGAGCAAGGGGAACTAGTACACAAGTATAGTTTGTGGCTACAGGCACTTCCTCTGTAGTAATAAGAGTTAAGATAGAATATATGTGCACAGATACAAAAAGCTGGCTGTGGGGAAATCTAAAGTTATTTTCTTAAAGAACATCAAACGTTTCTCAGAGAAGTGTAAATTAAAGTCAATTGATCAGAAAGAAGAATGGGATTGATTAGTTTGAAGCTACTTGGACAGACAAATAAGTATGAAATATTTATGAGAGATTAACAAGGAATGGATCTTGGAAATTTTGTGTGATTTTTGGGCAGCATTGATGGCCTACGTGAGGTTTGTGAGTATGAAGATTAAGTCAGCATGGTTGTATGCTTTCCTCTATTAGTATTATGCTGTAAAAATGTTGGCATGGATTATGGCAAGAGTTGCATTTAACTCATGCTAAAATTTACAGAAACAAATATGACAAAGCAGTAGGGAGTAAGGGAGTTGAAAGTATATGCAAGTAATGATGGGCAAACAAATTTAAGCTGAAATCACAACAGAAACACTGGCTTGTGTTGGAAATTGCATCATGTTGCGCATAAAAAACATATTAGTCTTAATCTGCATTCCTATGAGGGTGAACCCAATTTTAAATAAGACTTTTGAAATGCTATCACTAATTAAGGTGTGAACTCATTTGTGAAGATCTTTGAAGATTTTACATAGATAATTCCAAACGGAGTCAGGTAGGCCTTAACTCATATAATTGGAGTCCATATAAGGCAAAAGAAATTCAGATGCAGTCAGTCTGTAGAAGTCAGAACTCAAAAGAAGAAGTCAGAAGCCAGCAGTATTAAAAGCCAGAGTGAGAAAGGGGTACAAGGCAGAGAACCTCAATATTAAGCCAGCACTCGAATCTTACAGACCGAAGGAACAGCATGGATTACGGAGAACTTGATTTTGTATTTCTATTCTCCAAAATGATGTTATGGTAAATTTCTGTGGTTAAACGAACCCATTGTGAGGTATTTGTCATAGCAGCCTTGGAAAACTAAGGCATTATGGTTGAAAAATGATGAATGATTGAAAGATCTTAGGGAGGCTGAAGAATTTCTGGAGTTGGGTATAGATCCCCATCTATCTCTTTGGCATCCATCTTTCCATAAACACCAATGACTCATTCCAGCAAGCACACATGACTCTCTTCCTGTTGAGTTTCTTCTGGTTGGGGGAACATTCTGGTCTCAAGTGAAGGGCAATCTGCTTATTTTTCACATCCAGGAATAGCCCTACACTAATCATGGCAAAAATTGGTAAACACATGATTCTTCTCTCTTTGGAAGTAAAATTCTGAGATATTCCACACAATCTACAGAGGACCTTTGGGCTTGAGCTGCCATTATGGGAATTGATCAATGTCTTATAATGGGTCTATTTGGTATGTCAAAGAAGATTCTATTTAGATTCACTTTTTCATTTATGTTTTGGAAAAGCTTATCCATGATTCAACTAAGCTTCTTTTACTAAAGAATAATTAAATAGAAGTTTAGTGGGAAAACCTGATTTTGAGTCCACAACCAATGCATTTGTGGTTTACCTGGTCATGTGATCTAGTATATTATTCCTGTGCCTGTTGCATTTGTCCATTTCTATGACAAGGAAATAGAATTACCAATTGGATCTCCTCATAACCAATATATTCCTACCAGTTTGGATAAGTCCTTCCATATCTCTTTACCCCAAAACTCCTTGTCTCTGATCTTCTAATCATTCTCCATCTGTCCTCCTGACAATTCTGCCAAGCCATTTGCCACTGTCCAGAGTAGAAATATGCTAACCTTGAGCCATTTTTCTTTTTACAAAAAGTAATTAATGTAGCTCTGACTTTTGGGCTAATTTGCCTTTCAAGACAGTGTCGTTTTTCAAGACAAACACATAACAAGCCAAATCATTCATGATAAAAGTTTTTTTATTTCCTTCTTTGTCAGATGATTATAAGGAATTCTTCTTGGATCAGGCCCCCCATGTTATTTCAAATGCTGCCAGTTGATTCCTCTCAGATATTGGACTACTCTAGGGAATTGATCTTTGATGGAGACAGCTAATGCATCTAGGGACATATCGTTCTCCTTGTATCTGTATGTAGCAAACACTGCTCATGTGGGAGTATAGATCCTGAGCAAAGCTCTCAATTTGGGACATAGCTGAATGATCAACACAGTTTCAGATTTCCCTGTATGTTCAGCAAAGGACTTTTATGAGTACATTTCAGTTTGTCTTTTCATTCTGCCAAATTTTTCTTTCTTTTTTTCCCAATAAGATTTAACCGAGGATCAATTACTAATATGTTTCCAGAATTCTAATCTCCATCAGAATCTACACCATGGGCAATCTGATATTCATCATCTGGAACACAACATCAAGCAAACCCTCTCTTCACTATTACCAGAGGTGTTTGAAGGCTTGGGGAATAACATTATTTCATGAAGACTATTAAATAATTCCCATCAAAAGTTTTTGGGGGAATCAGTTCAAATATTTTTTCATTTAAAAATTTATTAGACTATTTCATTCAACCAAACTCATTCTATGAAGCCAACATCACCCTAATACCAAATCCCAGTAAAGATTCTATGAAAAAAGATAATTACAGGTCAATATCTATAATGAATATAGATGCAAAAATCCTCAACAAAGTACTTGCAAACAGAATCCAAAAGCACATTAAAAGAATTATGCACCAGGATTAAGAGGGTTTTATCCCAGGTATGAAAGGGTGATTCAACACAAGAAAATCAATTAGTGTAATAATCCACATTGAGAAATTGAAGAAGAAAAATCACATGAACCTCTCAATTGATGCAGAAGAAGCAATATATCATCCTTTAAATAAAATATATCATCCTTTCTTGATAAAAACATTCCAAAAGATAGGAATTGAATGAAATATTCTCAATATGGTAAAGTACATATATGAAAAACCTACATCTAGCATTGTACTCGATGGTGAAAGAATGAAACATTCCTGCTGAGATCAGGAACAAGACATGGATGCCTTCTGTCACCATTGTTATTAAATATTGTGCTAGAGGTTTTAGCAAGAGCAATTAGGCTAGATAAATAAAAGTCACCCAAACAGTAAAGAAAGAAGCAAAACTTCCACTTTTTGCAGATGATATAAACCTATTTCTAAAATCTGAAAAATTCACAACAAAGCTGCTAGAACTAATAGATGAGTTCAGCAAAGTGACAAGATACAAGACTAACAAAAATCAATAGTGTTTCTATACACGACTGATGTGCAATGTGAGGAGGAAATCAGAAAAAATCCATTTATGATAGCAACTAAAGCAATCAAATGTTTAGGAATAAAGTTAATCAAGTATGTAAAAAACCTGTATTCAGAAACCTGCAAAACATTGCTAAAATAAACTGAAGAAGACTTAAATAAATGGAAGGAAATTCTTTGCTCATGGATTTGAAGAATAATATTATGAAGATGTCAATTCAATTCAAATTGATCCACAAATTCAATGTAATCTCAATTAAAAAATCCCAAGAACCTTTTTTGAAGAATGGGAAAAACCAATTATCATATTTATTTGGAAGCTTAATTATCCCCAAAAGCCAAAAAGATCCTCAAAAAGAAAAACAAACTTGGAAGTCTCTCATTTCCAGATTTTAATACATATTACCTAGCTACAGTGGTGAAAACAGCATGATACTGGCATAAAGACAGAAACATTGACCAATGCAATTTTACTGAAAACTCAGAAATAGTGCCTCACATCTACAGTCAAGTGATTTTGATAAGGTGGCATACTCTCTCAGCTAGGCCAGAAGAGTTTATCCAACAAATGTTCCTGGGAGACCTGGATATATATATTCAAACAAAAGAAAGAAGACCCCTATCTCACAAATTATACAAAAATTAACTAAAAATGGATCAAGGACCTAAATACAAAAGCACCAACCATAAAACTCCTAGAAGAAAATGTGGGAAAACATCCTCAAGATTTTATGCTGGGCAGTAATTTCTTAAACCTGACACCCAAAGTACGAACAACAAAAGAAATAATAGATAAATTGGACCTCCTTCTAATTAAACCCCTTTGCACCTCAGAGGACTTTGGCAAAAGGCAGACAACACAATGGGAGAAAATATTTGGCAATCACATATCCAGTAATAATTTAATATCTATGATAGACAAAGAGATCATACAACTCAACAATGAAAAGACAAACTGCCCAATTAAAAAATTGGGCAAAGTCTTGAAAAGAGAATTTTCCAAAGGAGAAATACAAATGGTATAGAATCACATGAAAAAAATGTTAAACCTCACTAGCGATTAGGGAAATGCACTCAAAACTACAATGAGATATTTCACACCTATTAGACTGGTCGCTATTAAAAAGTTAGAAAACTATAAATGTTGGAGAGGATGTGGAGAGATAGGAATGCTTATTCATTGTTGGTAGGAATGTACAATTGTAAAGCCATTGTTGATGACTGTTTGAAAGTTCCTAAGGAAGTTGAATATAGAGCTGCTGACATTACCATTACAGGGTATATGTCCAGAAGAACCGAGAGCAGAGAAACAAAAAAACATCTGCACACCAATGTTCATAGCAGTGTTATTTATAATAGCCAAAAGTTGGAAACAACCCAAGTGTCCATCAACTGATGAATTGATAAAAAAAAAACTGTGGTGTATACACACGATGGGATATTATGCAACAATAAGAAGAAATGAAGTCATGAAGCATATCACAACATGGAGGACATTATGTTGAGTGAAGAAAGCCAGACACAGAATGGCAAATACTGTATGTTTGTGATGGACTCAACATATTGTGTAAACCCATGGAGTTAATAATTAGAATATAGGTAACCAGATAATAGAATGAGGTTAGATGTAAAGGTGAGTGTTAATCTGTGCAGAATTGCTAAAAAATGTTGTTTTTAAATCTTTGGAAATGGTTAGAAATGGTTAAACCATATAATTGTGTTTCTTACTTGCAGTGCTATTGTATGGGTATGACAGTGGTTGAAAGGGAAAGTCCAAGATCATGTATTTTACAAGAAGGAAAGCTATAAACGGTAATATAAGAATTTATAAGATAGTAAAACCTCATGTAAAACATGAATTCAGGTGATATTGCATATATGACAGTTTTTACAAAATATAAATACAAATATACTAGGGAGAAAGAAAAAGAATAGCATCTATGTACACAAGGCAAGGCATAGATAGATTAAGCGATTGTGAGATTTGTTCGTTTTTTGCTTATTATTATTGTTGGAATACTGAAAGTGCCCTGGGAGTGATTGAGGTGGTGAATTCACAAACATGTAATTATACCAAATACCATTTATTGTACTTTTAGAGTGGATTTATGGTATATTAATTAATATGTATCAATAAAATTTAAAAAGGTGTATCATTCAATCATGAATATACATAAACAATAAGTGTATAGTAAAAGTTATGAACTTACAAAACAAACATTTATATTATCATACAAGGCATCCGACATCATCCCATAATCAGAACCTTTCATTGTTGAGAAACATTTGTTGCAAACTAAAAAAGAACATTGTCAAAATAAGACTTCTAATGATAACCCATTTCTAACATTTGGTGAATCTCCTCTAAACCACCCAATTATTAACACCCTGTATTGGTATTATATATTTATTATCATTTCATGAGAGAACATTTGCATATTTGTTCCTATAACCACAGTCTTTCCACCACAGTATTAAATGTTATAGAGTGGGACAATTCATGTCCCATTCATTCACTTTCATTTTGATCATAGAGTTGTGCTGTCATCACCTCAATCAATATTAGAACACCTTCATTACTCCAAATGAATAATCCCAAATGTCCATAGTGTTGTCCCTTAGAACCAATATAATAATTTTTGCCATTGCTGCAAAAAGATTAAAATATTACAGTTAAATATCATCCATAAGTTACAGTAGCTGTAATTGTCCCATGTATCACCATTATCTTAACATGTTTTAAATTAATAACATTATTTTACTTACACTATTAACCACAATCTTCATCTACCACCAAAATCACTATATTATACAGTCCCTAGATTATTTTTTAGCTCCCTTTTAATTGACCATCATGTTCAAAGACTTACCTTTTCAACCACAATCACATTTATAAATGAGCAGTGTTAGTTATACTCATTACAATGTGTTACAATCAACTCTATTCATTTCCACACTTTTATAACAGACTTTGTTAAAATTTCTATATATGTTAGGCATCAGTTGCATTCTAACCCACATTCTATCTCCTAGTAACCTATACTCTACAATTTAACTCCATGAGTTGACTCATGGTATTTAGTCCATGTTAGCCAGACCATACAATATTTGTCCATTTATATCTGGCTTATTTCACTCAACACAATGTTCTCAACGTTTATCTATGATGTCATTTCATCCCAATTTCATTTCTTCTTATAGCTGAGTAGTACTCCATTGTATGTATATACCACATAATGTTATCCATTCTTAGGTTGTTGGACACTTGGGCTGTTTCCATATTTTAGCTACTGGAATAATGCTCTTGTGAATATCAGTGTGCAAATGTCAGTTTGCACCCTTGCTTTCAGTTCTTCTGAATATACTCCCTGTAATGGGATTGCCACATAATAGGGCATTTCTATATTCAGCTAATTGAGGAATGTATGAACTGTCTACCACAGAGATTGCACTATAATACATTCCCAGCAACAGTGAAGAAGTGTTCCTATTTCTCCACATCCTCTTCAATGCTTAATTTTTTTTTTTAAGTAATGGACATTCTATAAAGTGTGATATGATATCTAATTGTAGTTCTGATCTTCATTTCCCTAATAGCTAGTGATGTTCAAAAAAAATTTTCATATGCTTTTTGGCCATTTGTATTTCTTATTGGCAACATGTTTATACAAATTTTGCCCATTTCTTAACTGTGTTGATTGTCTTTTAATTGTTGAGTTGTTTGATCTCTTTGTAAAAAATGTGTGTCAATTCCTTATCAGATATGTGGTTTCCAAATATTTTCTTCCATTGAGTAGGGTGCCATTTTACAGTCTTGACAATGTCATTCTTTCACAGAAAAAAGTGTATAATTTTGAGGAGGTCCTATTTATCTATTTTTTTCCTTTCACTGCTAGTGCTTTGGGTATAAGGTTTTAAAAAATGCCAACTACCACAAGATTTTGAAGATGTTTCTGTTCATTTCTCTGACTACAATAGAATTTAGCTAGAAATCTTTTACAGATGGGGAAATGGGAAATTCCCAAATATGTGGAAATTAAACAACATACTTTTAAACAACAAATGGGTTAAAGAGGAAATTAGGAGTGATATTAGGAAGTATCTTGAGGCAATTGAAAATGAAAATAGAGTGCAGGCAATTCTGAAAGGGTAATTTATAGCTCTATATGCTTACATTAAAAAAGAAAAGCAATATCAGAAAACTGACCTCA
>JAQZBX010002303.1:0-73260 GCA_029593785.1 Cabassous unicinctus | reverse complement strand
TGGGACCACAGAGGCCTAAGGGGAAAGACGAAGGCTGTACCCTTGCAGACATCACCCACCATCTTGTTCCAACACGTGGCCAATGACTTTGGGTGAGAAAGTATCTCTTATGTTACCTTGAGTTGGTCTTTAGGGCCTTGTGACTGTAAGCTTCTACCCCCAAATAAATACCTTTTATACAAGCCAGCAGAGTGCTGGTACTTTGCATCAGTACTCCTTTGGATGACTAATACACTGTTCCTTGAGCTTGCAGTGCAGGTACTGGCCCCAGGCCCTTTGCTGCTCCTTTGCCTGGAATGCCCTTTTCCAGAATGTGTATGGTTCCCCTCATCTCCTTCTTGTCTTCGCTCAAGTGTCTCCAGTTCAGTGAGGCTCCATCACCCTGTTTAAAGTGGAAACACACCCCGCAATCCCAAGCCTCCTCACCCTCTTCTACATTTTCCTTTTTTAGCACCTACTTATCATATCAAGCACACTGTTCAATTGATTTCATTTTTATATGTATTGTTTATAGTCTGCCCTGACTAGAACATAAGATTCCTGGTGGCAGAGATTTTTGTCTGTTTTGTTCATGTTGATCGCATACCAGCGATCACTCAGTACTGTTTGTTGAATGACTTGTTAAGCAATATTTGGCATAAGCTTTTCTACCTGGTAAGGATTTAAGTGAAGCCTTCCAATGGTCACATGGAACTCACAGAAGTATGGTGCTTGCTGCCTGACAGGCAGGTTCTTTGAGGAGCTTGGGGAGTGTGGTATGTTGGGTTCTGTACCCCTACATAGGCATAATCTGCATTCCTGAAGGTGTGAACCCATTGTAAATAGGATCTGTTGAAGATGTTATTTTCAGTTAAGGTGTGGCCCAAACCGAAAGAGGATGAGTCTTAATTCACATTACCAGAGGCCTTATAAGGAGGAGAAACCAGAAGCCAAGAGTTGGAGAAAGCCACAGAAGAGCCAGAACCTGGAAGTAACAGAAGCCAGAAAGGAGAGGACAAGCCATCTGACAGCAGGCAGAGCTATTAGCCGAGAAACCCAAAGGATTGCCAGCACCAGGGCACTATGCTCTCCACAAGAAAACTAACCATGCCGATACCTTGATTTTGGGCTCCTTCTGGCCTCAAAACGGTAAGCTAATAAATGCTCGTTTTTAAGTTAACCCATTGTGTAGTACTTGTCTTAGCAGCCTGGAAGACTAAGACAGGAGGGCACTAAGAAAAGTCCTGACATTTTCATACTCGTTCCTAAATGGTCACCTACTATTTCTTCCAGATGATTCTTTTGCTGATCACAGGCCACACCAAAACAAACAAACAAACAAACAAACAAACAAAAAACAATAATAGCTATAATAATGAAAATGATCCCTTGCATTTGTATGCATCTTCACAATTCATTATCTCATTGGATATTTATGAGGAGCCTGTAAATTAGGCAGATAGACACCAACTACTTGATAGATTAAAAACATTACTTTGCCGTGATTATTACCAGGCTACTTCTTAAAAGCAATTTTTTTTTTTAGATTTGCTGAACTTTCCTCAGCAAGGAAAATTAAAGTTAAAAGACCTATTGAGCATGTCTCGTTCTGCAGCTTGCCTGCGGTCCATGCCTCGGACCATGTACTTTTCTCATTTTCTTTTTTGCTTTTAAAGATTTATTTTATTTATTTATTTATTTCCCCCGCCCTGACCACCCTTTATTGTTTAGTGCTTGCTGTGTCTATTCGTTGTGTGCTTGTCTTCCCTCCCTCCCTCCAGGGCCTCCCATGTGGGAGGGAGGTATCTAATCACTTGAGCCACCTCCTCTCCCTGCTTTGTTGTGTCTCTCATTGTGTTTTTCCTCCTTGTGTCTCTTTTGTTGTGTCATCTTGTTGGGTCATCTTGTTACATCAGCTCACCGTGCCAGGTCGCTGTCTTGCTCATCTTTTTTAGGAGGTACCAGGATCTGAACTGGGAACCAAACCCCCACCCCATGTGGTAGGTGGGAGCTCAATCACTTGAGCCACATTCACTCCTCTTTCTTGTTTTTTAATAAATTTTTTACTCCCTTGCCTACCCTAAAAAAAACAAAGACCAATTGAGTCATTTTTCCTTCACAGTCTGATGCATAAGTAACCTCATTTCAGGGTTGTGAGTTTGTGGTCATGTTCCTGAGACAGCAAAAACGATTTAAATTCAATCCTGTTATATTAATCATCCAGTCATCCAGACATTTGCATCTAATTGGTACATTTGATTCTCTCCTTCACCATACAGTCTGCTTTAAACCAGAGATGAACGTTTGGATTCACAGTCAAAGGCGTCTCTGCATTTAGATCTGGCACATGCTGAGTCATGTGTAAGCTGCAGGTAAAAGCTACTTCTGACTTGAAACTTTAGTTTCAAATTTATTTATATTTTAAGTTTAATAGGAGAGAGGAGGAATTTGGAAATGGGGGGGTGGAGAAAGTGGAAATTAACTATGATTTCAAGAAGCATTTGGAGTGGCAAAATTGGGTGGGAAATATCCTCCTTAGGGCCTAATACGTAAAATGTATGTGTGCCTGTGGATGCGTTTGTGTGTGTGTGAGTGTGTGTCAGTGGCTGTATGTGTCCATGAGTATCTATGTGTATGAGTGTGCGTGCCTGTGAGTTTCTGTGAGTGCCGGTGTGTGCATGTGTGCACACATGAGCTCTGAGTGTTTAGTCTTTGCAGAATGTGGCTACCAAGTCTCTTATTTGATTAGCCTTCAGAATCAACTGATTAATCCCAAATGACATGCTGCAAGCTCCTGAGCAAAATATTTGCTAATAATTACACATGCTTAACATTTAGCAAATCTCTCAACCTAATTGCATTTAATTGTGAAAAAAAAAAAAATAGGTGTAACCGGATTCCTGCTGAATGGCTTGAGTAATGGTTGTGTCTCTCGCTGTGGCTGGCATGACATTGGGGGTGGCGTGGTCTCATAGAACTTCAACCCCTACACCGAACCATCACAGTTGAGGGGTGTACCTCTTCCCCCCACCCCCCGTAACTTTCCAGCTAAGATCCAGTTGATGCTTTCAAAAAATGGAATTCCCAGGGCCTTCAAAAACCTCTGAAAGTGGACATAAAGGCCTCCTTCTGGAAAGGCACAGGCAGAATTGGAATAAGGGCAATAAGGAAAGTAAGTGATCAACATTTTGTGGTGCATGTTCAAGGAGTCAGACCTCCAAATAAATGAATTGGAATGCAGAAGCCTACCAGCAGTGGAGAGGGCTCCAAGACCAGAAGGGACCATTTCCAAGAGATTCTGTCACGGGGCTGGAAGGATGGAGGAAAGAAGACATGGTTAAAGGCAGGAAAGAGAAGGGTCATAGCAGTGACACTGCAGTCCCAGAGACCCAAGACCCCCGAGTCATCTCCATCGAACCAGGGCTTCCAGGAGCCTCTCTAAAGCTCCTTCTGGGCTTTGCTGCATTTAAAAATTTTTGAAGAGTAATTTCTGGATATTAAACACAGTTCTCAAATATGTTTGCATAAAATATAAAAAAAGAAACCACGTCTAAATGAATGGCATGGCCCTTTCCACCTCTGATGTTTTCCCATAATACATAATCTAGGCTTGATTTACCCACCTGGTTATTTGCCTAAGGGCAAAAAAGATTCAAGGCAAATGAAAAAAAGCCAAGTACTTTTTAGTCTTCGTCTCTTGGAAGCAGTAAAACAAAAAGATGCTGTGGACCCATGAATTTTAAAATTATTTTCACAGACTTTGTAATATTACTTCCATATATAACAAGCATCACCATGATAAACAGCTTCCACTTAGGTTAACTCCTTTCATTCTCAAACAACTGTATGAGGTCTCTAAGCTGTTTCCCACATTCAGGGGCAGAATTCCCTGAGAAGTGAAGCCGCTTGCTCCGGGGTCCACAGCTGGAGACTGAACCAATGTCCTGTGACCGCACATCCTTGCTCTTCTTACTGTACTCCTTTGCCTCCCTGATTCTCACTCTGCTCTCCCAAATTCAAAAGTATTCACCGACTCAATATCTTTACCATAGACCAGCTAACACTGGTTAAATAGGTCTCATGTCAAAGCTAACCTTCACTCCAAATTTATGTTCTCCCCTAGTTCTATTTTTCAACAAATGAGATCCGCAACTTTATAGTATGATTCAGACTTACCGAGTAAATAAATTATAGAGCTTCTGGAACATTTCATAAGTGCCTACTCTGTTCCACAAACTGTTTTAGAGTCTGGACCTACAAGTATGCTATAGTCCCTGTCTTTGAAGAAGTTTAGTTAGGGAAATGGTAGTTGAACGGGCAACTTCAGCTCATGGTAACATGTGCTATGACACCCTAATAACAGTTTGCACACGGTGCTTCTGGAACCATGAAAGGGGCTCCCAAACCCAACTGGGAAGAGAAGCGGGGCTCAGAGAAGGTTTTCTGAGGAGGCGACATCCAAGTTGAACGTTGGGGTATAAATAGGAATAGATCAGGTGGTGAGAGAGACACTCAGAAGTGGCAGTGTGGATGAGTTGAGAAGGTTCTAGACCTTCTAGACACCATGAACAAAAGTACCTAGGCAGGAAATACCAGTACATTTACTGGGAGTGATGAACATTTGGATGTTGCAGGAGCTTAAAGGTTTCCCTGGTTTCGTCTTATTGGTTCCGTCTTCAGAGGGGTCTCCCTGACTGCAAGCAATCTCTAAATCTGCCTTGCATCCAATTCAGTTTCACATGCTGGTATTTTGCTTCACAGAAGTTGCCACTATTTATAATTACGTACATGGAAATAAATGTGTTGGTTTGATCTATTACTCTCCCTATGGACTGTAAAACCAATTATAGCAGAGACCATGTCTTTTTGGTCTCTGGAGGCCCCCCACTTGCCTTGGCCCCTGCAAATTGGGGGCATTTGATACATACTGGGGAGGGGCAGATAGAAGTGCTTTCAGGCTGAGGGATTGGCATGAACAAAGACAAAGAAGGACTGAAGTAATGGAGGCTGGAGGAAATACTACCTAATCAGGGTGAGCTGATCATGGGTAAGGCAAGGGAGGGGGGTGGGCGGGAAGTTGTCACAGCGCAATTGCATTCCCTAAATGCTGGACTGAGGACGTGGTCATGCCTGAACATTTGTCAAGTAACACCAAGGTGAGCTAAGACCCCGGAGCGAAAAAGGATGCAGAACAGACCTGCAACTGTCTTCCGAGAGCGCTGATGTGACGGGAAGTCAGTGAGCCCGATGAAGCTTCACTGAAATGAGAAAGCCCCAAACTCGAGAATCTCTTCCACTTGAGCTGAATGTTAGTAAAACGGCTATTTTTGTGGAACACAACCCGTGGGCCCATGCAAATTTGTTCTAAAACGACTTAAAACATTTCCTCGAAGAGGGAGTTCCACAATAGCCAGGGGAATGGTGGCGTGGGTGGCACACAGCCCCTCGTCTGGTTGAGAAGCTCTGAAGTCCCAGCTCCATACCCCTCTGCCTGACTTCAGGAAACTGAGTCAGCTTCTGCTTCAGTTTCTCATCTGAAAATCCAGTGACAGGTTCCCCAGAACTTTCTGGTCCTTCTTAGTATAATAATCACTCCACACAGGCTCAGATTTTTCTAGCCTTGTGATTTCCAGCATGCAATATTTTCATTCAACAGCGCCGCCTGAAATCACATCAGTAGGTCATATCATGTGAAATTTATTGTTTGCAATTCTGCCCGGGTCCAACAGGATCACTGCATTGGCGCTTGTTTGCCTTTTATTAAACACTAAATTCTACATCCTTATACCCTCAGCCATCTCTTATAATCATTGGCAAAATGCAGTTGAAACTCAGAAACACAAGTCTGATCTTATAACAGAACTCATAAAAAGGTCCCCAAATAATTCCAAAATTACGTACAAAATGGCCTCTTATTAACTGAAAAAAGTGAGGCCCAAGACCCAAACTTCCTAAACGTCCCTTCTCTCACCCGCATTATTATCTCTATCCCTAGCAACGCGAACCGCCCTCCATTTCCTGAGGAAGGAAACTTTCTTCTGTGTCCTTCAGCCAGCTCCCTCCTGCCAGGACCTGGCTCTGTTATTCAGCCCACTCCTTCCTCCTGCTCTTTCCTCCTCCATGCCCCTCCTCTTCCTCTTTTTCACCCTCCTCCTTCCTCTTCTTCCTCTGCCTCATTCTTCTCCTCTACTCCTTCTCCTCCTCCTTCTTCTACTTATTCTAGTTTCTTCCACTCCATCAAAACTATCCTCAACTCGCATTTTCTGAATCTGCTGTGCACTAATCCGCCAAAGGGAAGCCAATACAAAGTACCAGAAATCTGTTGGCATTTATAAAGGGTATTTATAAAATTTAGAGGCACATTCCAATATTTCAATATTTCTTGTCTTTTTTTATTTTGGTTTAAAGTGGTATTTGAGATACATTATCCCTTTCTCACTCTCCTCCCTATCTATATACCTAAGCTTGTAGTAATGCAATTATTTTGGAGAGAATCTTTGGCATTTCTTCCCCATCAGGCTAATAAGAATGTATGGAAGAGGGAGGGGACATTAATGCCCTTGCCATTTGTGGGAATAAATATAAGAAACACCATAAATATAGTCATTAAAAAAATTGGAAACTAAACAATCCTGTAAATGGTTTGCATTCATCCAAGTGCTTTTCTTGACCTCATTATAGTCTTCATACACATGAGATCAAAACAAAACAAAGCAAAACCTTCAAACATAGTTATGTTAGTCAGACAAAGGGGTGCTGATGCAAAGTAGCAGAAATCTGTTGGCTTTTATAAAGGGTATTTATTTGGGGTAAAAGCTTACAGTTACAAGGCTGTAAAAAGTCCAACTCGAGGTTGCTTTCTCATGAAAGTCAGTTGCCATGTGTTGAAGCAAGATGGTTACAGATCTCTGGCTCATCTCACCTTCCCTTTTGGGCTTTCTCTTCCTCTTCCTCTTGAAGCTCCTTGGGCCCAGCCTCTTGAGGCTTCATGCTTAAGTGAAGTCCTCTCTCTCCTGGCATAGGGCTTGTCTCTCAGGGCTTCCTATATCATGCTCTCTTCCCAAAGTCAGCTGTAAGCTATCAGGCAAAATGACTCATCTGTCCCCGGGGCTTTAGCTGTTTGAGCCTTCTTCTTTCTGTCACACGGCTGGATAAAAAATGACAGAGCTCTCTCATCTGTGTGTATCTTCTTGAGTGAGTGTCCCTTTATATCAGACCCAGCAAGGGGATGGGGACTCAGCCTGAGTCATGCCTTACTGACATAGTCAAATCACAAAGCTCTAGCCTTAACAGGTAATCTAATCAAAGTTCCCCCAGCTGAATTTAACACAATCAATGGGTATCACACTAAGAGGAAGAGATTAGTTTACAAGCATAATCTTTCTCTTTTTGGGATTCATAATTAATCTCAAACTGCCACATGCTGCATTTCATCAATTCTAGGAAAGACCTTTTTCACATTTAACACCTCTGAAATCAGGAAGAGTCTTACAACGAAGGCCCCTTTTAAGTCCACTGAAAGTGCTTCTTCTTTCTTGGTACATGAGACCATGTGTGTTTTACATTGGTGACAGATTTGATGAAATACACTGCAAAGCCTTTCTTTGTCCCCACCCCTCCTGCTTTGAGTTAGGTTCCTCCAGATGGTCAGAAAAGCAGGATAATGTGGATTTACTATAAGGCTGAAGAGGGAGAAGTCTTAGCAGCGCCCCCTGCAGGTCATGGGCTGCAGGCCGTGCCGAAGCAGGAGCTCTAATGCTTCAGCACAGCCCCAATAGCCAAAGAGCAATTCAGGTGCCACCTCTTGACTCAGCTGCCCCATCTCTGCTTCAACAAATTCAGCCTCACGTTCAAGCTCCCCAAAGAAAGGACCAGATTGGTTTGGCCAGTCACCACCTGCGCCATTAACAAGACCCTCTTGCCAGGCCATTGGACAGCTCAAATAGATTAGTCACCAACACATTCCAGATCAATTTAGCTGTGGAGGGAGCGTGATGTCGCAAAACATGGCAACCTGCAGGTGGAGAACCGCTCAGAAGAGGGCTGTGACCTTAGAAGGTATTCAGAGATCCATGGATTCATCTTCCTATGTCCCTCTAGTGACACAGGATATTACTCAGATTTCCTTTCATCCAAGTTTCTTTGAAGAGTGGTCTAACCCTGCTGTCCCCATCTGCATCCTGCAGCCTAATTCAATCAGCCTTCCTTCCCAACTCCTCCATGGGCACGGATCTTACGTGCTTGTCCTTGGCATGACCTGCTGCCTGGTAACTCCAGCAAACATTTTCTCAGTCTCATCTTAACGGGACTCGGTGCTGCAGCAGACCCCACCCAGAGTGCCTTCATCAGACCGTGCACCATCCTCACGTCCTCTGCAAGAATGGACTTCCAAGGCTCACCGCTGAGCCCTTCTCCAGAGAATTGCCCTCAAGCAAAGGAGCCTTTTTAACAGGACATTTGTGGGAGGTTCTGCCCATCTCCAGGGCAACCTACAGACCATGGGTGACTGATGAGGGGGTCTCCATGCTCCAGAGCTCCCTGTGGGATTAGGCTAAGCTAGATGCCAGCTAAACCCACCTCTTCACCTAGCTTCCTTGCCTGGCTGTTCCTCCCTCCCTCCTTCCTTACAGGTTGTTCTTAAGATCACACCCTCAGTAAGTCACTTGCCCAGGAAATCCCATCGCAGGCTCTGCTTCTAGGGAATCTGACCAGAGACGCCTTGCTCTTGGCAATTTCTGCTCACTTGATTTCCTTGTTACATTCTCTTCCTCCTCACCATCCCTTTATTAGGTGATTTCTGGGGTGGCAATCTCAGCCCTTCTTTTCCTCTCCATAGTAGTGGTTCTCAAACCATCAGACCTGACACCACTTTTTATGGTAAGTATTTCAAAATGCTCCTTAACTCTCCTGAATGAATATTTATAGAAAATATTACTGTCTGTTAGGTTCATCTACTGAAAAACAAAACAACACATACATTTTTAAACTGACGTAGATATCATAGAGTTTGAGTGTAAACATAAGACTTTGAATGTAAACTATAATTTCATCAGAACATTTACAAGATTTGGAAAAAACATTTAAATTTTTTAAATTGAAAAGTAATTTCGGAAGAAGAATATTTGGTGAAGCATGTGGGCTCAGACTGCCATGATTTGAATCTCAGCTGGGTCATTTAATAGCTGTGTGACTTTGTGCTAGTTACTTTACCCCTCTGGGCCTCAATTCCCCATTCTACCTACCTGATAGAGCTGTTGTGAAGATTAAATCTAAAAGATTCATGTGAGTTCACAGTGCCTGGCATAACGTGAGTTTTAATTTCTGTTTCTAAGCAAGTAAATTATATTTTTTTATGTTCTAGCACAGGTATTGGTAAACTTTTTCTATAAAAGGCCAGATAGTAAATATTTTAGGCTTTGTGGGCAAATACATTCTCTGTTACTACTACTTCCTCTTCTTCTTCATCTTTATCTTCATCTTTGTCTTCTCCTGCTTCTGATTCTGATTCTTCTGCTTCTTTGTCTTCAACCCTTCAAAAAAGTACAAACCATTCTTAGCATAGAGGGTCTTAGGGTTTCAATCTGTTCTAGCTAAAGGCCACAGGCAGGTTATATATAGCCCTAAGAAAAGTTCACACTTGCACCTTTCTTTTAAGTTGTATTTAAACATAAAGAAAAGTACAGAGTAACATGATACCTATGTACCCTTCAATGAACTTTAAAAAATATTGAACTTTGCTTATTTCCTTTAGTTTTTCTCTTTGCCTAACCGTACACAGCAACTATCCAGAAGCTGCTGTGTATTCTTCCTATTCGTGGCAACTTATCAATATCAGTCAACTTTTCTTTTGGGGACCACCATTAAATTAAAGTTCTCAGACATCCATGCAGTTAGGTGTGGTCATGGGACTCAGTTCTGGCCACTGGCATCAGAGTGGAAGGGGTATGTGTCACTTCCAGCTGCCCATTTCTCTCATTAAGATAAATTGATCTGGCAAGATTGCTTCTCCAGCAGATAAATTATGTTCTATGTCATTTTTAAAATATGATTTATCTAACACTTGCTCACTCTATTTTAGGCACTGTTCTAAATGCCTTACAAATATTAACTCATGCAAGCCTCACAGCAAACTTGTTTTACAGAAGAGGAACTGAGGCCCAGAGAGATTGAGTAACTTGCCCAAGGTCACACAGCTAATCAGGTGAGAACCAAATTCAATATATGCCTTACTTGTGGTCTCTTTCCTCTTCTGCCTGCTGAGGGAGAGGAACCAAGGACCACAAGATGCAAGAAGTCAGGGTCTTCGAAGGATCCCACTCAACTAGGAAGCCCCATAGTAGACTGTGAAATAAACAAGAATAAATAAACATTGAATTAAGGCCATTAAAATCTCAGGCTTTGTCTGTTATAGAGTAACCTAGTATTACTTAATTTCGACATGATCCCTGTTTTCATAATTTTATAACTTATTCACAAGTAATATAAATAATATATAGTTCTACTTTGTACTTCAAAAACCTAAATGAATGGTAAACTTCCTTTTTTTGCTCAACAGTATGCTTTTGAGGTCTAGCTACTGTGGTTCACGCTCTAACAATGTTAATTATTTGTTTGATTTAAATAAGCTCTCTTAGGTCCATAAAATATATTCAAATATGTTAATTAATATTAAAAATGGTAATGTGTTTGACTCTCCAAAAGATTTTAAATTGTTTTCAGCTAGCATATAATTAACACCTACTAAACTTGTGGTACATATTGGTAAGATGGTTTATGTTTTACTTTGCATTTTTGCATATCTTCTTTTATACACTTCTCACAAAACAACCCTGTGAGTTAAGGAAGGCTGGCATTGTTATTACTAGTTTGGCAAGGAGGAACTGAATAGGCAGAGAGTAAGAGCATAACCTTGGGCACCAGCGGCCTGGGCTCAGGTCCCTAACACCTTCAAGGTTTGTGACTTTAGGTCCTTTACTTGTCCTCTCTGACCCTCAGTTTCTTCCCTTCTGAAAATGAGAATAAAAATTGTATTTGCATCTTTGGCTAGTGTGAGGAGCTAATGAACTATTGCATACAAAATACTTAGCCCAGTACGGGACACATGTAAGACTCAATAAATGTTAACTGCTGTAGAAGCTCTTAGCAGAAAAATATGACCATATTATATGTAGTTAGTATAAAACTACAACCCTGAGCCCAACAGGCTCACTGAAAAAATAAATCACGCTCTTCAGCCTAATTGTTTTCTGAGTCTTTCCATCAGGTCTTTCCTTTGTTCATTCATTTTGTGTCCATTGGGACCAAGCAGCAGTCACCAAGTATTGTTAGGTTTTGCTTTTCTACTGGGAAAAAAAAATTAAAATTCCAAACATTCATTCAATTTGCTAACTTTTTATTCAAGAATAAAACCTTCATTACTCAATTTTTCCAGTTGCGCCATTGAGCCCAGCTCCCCAGATGTCACTGGTCTTTTGTCAACCACACACTTTTCCTTTCTCCTGAAGACTCCTTGTCTACTCACCTTAATCATTTATTGCAAATTCCTCACACTTAGTCACTTTCCTTTTTCAGTGATGTACATTTCCCTACTTCTTTTCTTCTTTTCCAACTTAAATCTCGGGTTTTCCTCCTAATGCATTTTCATCCCCTTGTACTCATTCAGAGGTTAATTCTGATTCTAATTTGTCATCAACTGAGAAGTCATTGGATAGTAAAGAGTTGTTCTTGTTTAGTTCAACATTAGTGTTATTTGTAAAACCAAACCAGTGCATCAGAATTCTGAGTTTCTTTAGAGAGGGTTACAAACAACATAGTTTCATTGAAAAAAGAAATGCCTATCTCTTTTCCAAAGTCATATGGCTAACATGGTGGTGCTTTGTGCCAAAATCTTTCCACTAAGCTTCATTGCCTCCCTTGAATGATGCTCTGAAAATCCCAGATGGGTCATTGGCTAGAGTCTACAGTGTGATAGGTTGATTCTCATCATATAAGCATGAACTCTTATGCAGAGTTCAAATGAACAGAATCATGGAATTCAGAAGTTGAAAGTGCCTCGAAAAGTCAAGCAGAAATGTCATAGCAATGATTTTCCTGCCAATTGCACTTTTCTTTAACTGTTCATTGACTATTTCATTGCTCACTTCACATGCATTCTATTATTTTAACCATGTTGCCAGGTAGATATTATTCTCCTCTACAGATACAGAAACAGATTTAGTACAGCTAGCTGGTCTACCCAGGTCACACACCAAATAGGCTGCAGACTTTAGACACAGATTCCTGTAAGTCTGACCTCAGAGCACCTATACTTACCACTGTACCAACCACTTTTCTTCAGCTCCAGCACATAGAAAGAACCCTGGCTCATGATATTTGCCATTGCTTACTCACCTCAGGCATACACTTACTTATTTTCTTTCTTTATGCATATAGATGAAATATCTATATCCATATCTGTATCCATAGAGAAAAAAATCCATGAAACATTGTATTATTTTTATGGCAATACACTAGATCAAAGGGGATAAAAAAGACATTACACAAGGATCGATGATATCCCCAGAGGAAGGGCTTCAGAGAGAGAAATGTCTAATTTATTTTAGTAATTTCTGGTCATTAAATTACTTACTCTCCTGAATTCTTGTGGGTCACAGTTGAAATAGGAAGGTTTCTAAAGGGAAAGAAAAGAGACAGTCAAGGATAAGAGGAAGGTGGCTCAGAACAGCAAACCTCTTGAAGGATGTCTATCGCGTCAGCATGTAAGACAACGGAAGCCTTCTTCCTTGCCTACTGCAGTGTTTTTTCTGGAAGCAGAGAGTATATTCCCCAGAGGGTGGTTCTGCTCTGTTATTTAAAGACCCAACAACACTGGCAAAGGACCTAATTGATCTTGCTTCATATTTGCTGTGTGAAATTACCTAGTAATTCTTTCATTTCGATTCACAGGAGCAGAGCTAACACTGTAGACTAGGGGAGGCTCTCTTTCCGTGGCATTCTGGTAGAAGTATTTAAGCCTTTCGGCTGCTTTGACTCTGTGCCTTCCACATCAAGCCTAATCCAGATCCAAGAGACAGCATCAAGTTTAAGAGCATTGGGTTGCATGAAAATAGGGCAACTGCATTTAGCCATTCTCCCTAGAGACTCTGGGATAGACGATTTGAAATGGCATGCTTGAAGATGGAAGTTCATTGGTGGACTTAAGACGGTTAACCAGAAGTATAGCTTAATTATCTATTATGATGGGACACTATTGCATAGAAGTATATTTTTAGATATCAGGTTAAATGGAAACTAAGTAAAAGAAAATAGTAAGCTTTTAAAAGATATTTCTTCTTTGCCCATGGACTGAGGGGGGCACTCTACTCAGCAAGGAGGTAAAAAGATAAGATTTTCTGCTTCTCACATCCGTGAAGATCAGTTTCCAGCTATTTCCTGGGGAGGAAAGGGAAGACCCTTGAATTCAATTCACCTTTCCAACACAATCTCATATTTTAAAATGTATTGCAAGCAGAAATCTTCCAGTTCCTATCTCATTTATATAGGTGGTTTTGCTTTCTCTCTCTCTTTCTTTTTTTCAGTCACTTTTAAAAGGTGGAATTTTAAACAGATTCTCGGACTGGTGACTCATATCCATCAGCTCATTTTACTTTAGCACCTGTCTTATCTCCATTTGCTTTTCCTGAACACTACCTTCACCGTGACACTCCGTGAGTTTTCCCAATTCAAACCTGGGCTTCTTCAGCATTTTTACTTTTCTAATGAACACATCATGGAGAGGATAGATAGATTGGCAAGACTTTTCTATGTCTTCACCAATGCTGCCTGGAATCAATTTATTGGCCACTTCTTTCAAGTCCTTTGTCTACACCTTTCGAGTCATGATTTCCATCATGTCCTTCCAGATTTGGTGGATCTTTTGGTGCTGAGCATAAGAGGCCTTCCAAATCTGGTTGCTACATTTTTTTTAAGTAAAACTAACACAGAACAGATGAAGCAAATAACATTGGTAGTTCTGACATCAACATATGCTTCAGTCATTGTCTGCCATTTTTTGACCATGGAGTACATTTTGTCATGAGTGAGATCCATGCCATGGAAGTTGGCTAGGCAGTTTTTGCCCTGTACATCCTCAGCAATTAGTTTAAACTTTCTAAATGCAACTTCATCATTCTGCAGATCAGCAAGGCTCACTTCAAAAACACGACCCTTAAGGCCATCAGATGCAATTTTGGTTCCTTGAGTTCTTGTAACTTGTTTTCCCAATATTTTTTATGTTAAACATTGCTGGTGCTTTCACATAATGCTACTCTTTCTTAGAAAATAGATGGACCATTTTCTTCTTTGCTCCCTTTTTGCCACCTTATGTAAAGCACTTGTTTTGGTTTTGTTTTCTTAAATTACCTTAGGATAATCCTTTTAAAATACATCTAATAATCCTACAGCTTTACAATATGATTCATTAGGTAACGAGAGAAATAATCATTGAGAAGAAGCTTTTATCATCAAATTCACATCAGACTATATTCCCAACAGCTTATTTAAAAATTAACTTTACTCTGAAGTTATTTTATGTGCCAAAAACTGAACCTGTTGAAAGCATGCAGTCCTATGAATTTTGACAGTTATAGGCACCAAGGAAGTCACCAATACAATGAAATATGGTATGTTTCCATCATCCCATCTGTGTGATTTCAGATAAGAAGTTTTTGTCATTGTTTTCACATTTGGTGAGCAGTAAGAGTTGGCCACAGGGGTGCGAAGCACTTTTTGAAGTATGTTGAAAGACCTTGCAGTTGGTAGGTCATTCACAAGGACTAAGTCACCGAAGTTTAGAGCAGAGCTCCGTATACTTGTCTTTTTTCATTTCCTAATGTCGGGTAGGGACAGATAGGGTTGAAAGTAAGCGAGTGGCTTTGAGCATTGGAGAAAAGAGGCTCAGTGGAGAGACCAGTCACATCCTCTCTCTTCTTTCTGATACATTGAACAAAACGAATCGCCCATCTTTGGATTAATGCAAATTTGATCCCAAGAAGCATCAGCATAGTGTGTGTACTGGGATTGGGGGACAACAAGGGACTTAGTCAAATGGTTTCTACTTGTGTGATTTCTATATCACACAGACTCAGCTTCCCTGGTCTCTTTTTCTTCACCTATAAAGTGAGAAGTTACGGCCAAATGATCTTAAGCCCTTTCCAGATCTACCAGTTCACGTTCAAGCCTACACAAGATCTTTAAAATGCCAGGGGCTGTGGTTTGTTATATGTCGGGTTGCGCATTTGAAGTGAAAACAGAGCACTGACCATTCATGAAAGATATACTTTATAATGCTCCGTGTCGCCTGCAGAAATGGTCCTTTAGCCAGGGTTACCTGGCACACTTGTCTTTCCGGGCTCTTTTAACCTTTGTTTTTATGCTTCTGTCACTGTGATCTTATTGTTAGACTTAAGAGAAAATGCATAAAAACAAGCCACATTAATGTCTCTATCTTACTGAAAAATGAGGTTTTCCTGGCAGAAGTATTATGTTTACTTTTTCCTTAATACTGCAATATTGTGCTGTGGCTGCTGAGTCACTTTTATTTAAGGATGCTTTTGAAAGGAATTAATACCAAAAAGTTATGTAATTTTCTTAGACTTATTTTATCACCTGGAAGAACAATGCAAGAAGATTTCAGCCTTCCGGAATATCCTATTCCAAAGTGGTTGCTCATCTGACCAATTTTAATGCTGTTTCAAGTTAGGTTGTGGTAAGGTTTCAACAAGGCTGTACAGCTGTTTTCTTTAAATAAGAAATAAATATCCAGGAGAGGAGCAAATCAAAATTAAAGGCACTTTTCTGCTTTTTCTGGCATACAACTACATTTTCTTCTTACATAGGTCCTAATTTTGGAGGTAAGAATTTTGCAAATATTCAACTCTCAGCTATTTGGAGCTTTCTCATCCAGTCTGTGGATTATATCATATGTTTTTTCTCTTTATGATTACATTATGATACCTCAGATGAAAACTCAAAGGACACCATTTTATAACATATTGTTGGCTTGGTAAAATATTTGATGGAAGAAAGTTTGAATTGTTCAATTAGAATGAAATTTGTGGAGCTTTGGCAACAACTATAATGGAACCAAAAGAGGTCACAGGAGCTTTCCAGAAAGCCCCAGGCTAAACCAAACTGAAATGACATGATTTTTAAAATGTACTCCATCCAGCAAATCAAAGAAAATGAGAGAATATATTTTAATTGCAAACAAACTTCAACATTTTCTAACATAATTTGGAATGAGAAAATAATTTCAGAACATGAACCAAACATAGTTATTTGGTTTACATTTCAGATCTATAAGTCTTCTAAATACTTTATTTATTAATTATTTCTTTTAAAAGTAATCATAGATATCCTCCAAATCTAACCTCATGGATTTTATTTTTAAAGGTTCATCATTTCAGAACCTCGGATGGATATATATATACATATATATAATTATGTAATGTTGCTACACCTTACAGGTAGCTTAAAAACTATCTTTCATACAAAACCATTTTAACCATTATTTTACATAAGAAAAAAAAAAACACAAAAACTAAAAACAGATTTTTCCCTAGTGGTAGGCAGAACTATTCCTCTAGGGCTGTGGAATGTATTTTAAATTTTTAGTTAAGCTCTTACTTGTTCACAAATTCATTTTAGATCAGCTCAATTTCTTTCAAATCCCGAGCTTATAAGCCTCTGCTAATTTGCATAGCTGTGCATGCAATCTTAAATATGAAAAAGATTAAAGGTAATGAATTATAACATACCAGAAAGAGGGGTCAGCAACTTTGGCTTGTCCATTACCCGTGGGACAACGGATGTCACTATATCAGGTGTCGGGTCCCTTTAGCTAACACCCCTCAACAGTGATAAGTTGGGGACAGACAATGGGGTGAGCCAGCCTCAGCCAGCACACCCCAAGCAGAAGTGTCTGTGATGCTTTCATTCACTACTTCCAGACACAAAGCAGAGAAAGAAGCCAGAGGGCTGTCCTTTTCAAGGTAGGTGGTTTCAAATGTCACACTGAAACCAAAAACTTGTATCTGCCACAGCTCCAGTGATTGGAGCAGATCACCCTTCTGATGGCATCCCTTCCCTGCAGAGATGGCACGGCGGCTGAGGGATGTCAGCTAAGGACCTTGTGGATGATTAGGTTCTTGTACAAACTCGACCACTGCGGCTGGGACCTGTCAAATTGGCTTTCCAGGTCCTTGGCTACTGGCGATGCCATATTTGAAGCAATATTTAAAAGGTCAAGGAAGAGAAGGGGTTCATTAGAAAACCAGGCAAACTCTCTGGAGGCGGTCAAGTTCTTTGAGCAAATCACCTGGGTAAACAGGCCTTGGGCTTCCGGGAACACGTGTTCCGTTCAAGAAGAAAAAACATCAGATTTTCCATCCTACTGCTCATCACTCACATTTAACGAGTGCTGGCTATAAAATGCAAATCCCACCTAGAAGGTGGTTTTTGTCTTTTCATTCATTGCTGCATCTCAAGCGCCGAGAACAGTGTCTGGCCCATAGTTGGTGCTCAATTAATATATGTTGAATGAAGGATTGTTTCAAACGCTGTCATAGGCCTTAATACTTTACGTATAATATTTCACTTAAATTGCCGTAACTCAAATAACAGGATCCTGTGTAAACTGTAGTTTACAGATGAGCTAACTAGTCACAGAAAAACTAGAAAAACTAGTTTGTCCAGATGTGAAAGACTCAGAGCTCAAAATTTAGCGGCCTAATTTCAGAGCATGGACCGTTAACCATAAATACTCTAACTCTTAATATCCTAGAGAGCCAATATTTTACTTTTTTTTTTGCACTAAAACATAACCAAATGTTCTAAATATTTTGTGACTTTACTGGTGTCCCCTGATTCTAGAATATTTGCAGCAAATGTCCTGACACTGTGAAGACATTACTTAAAGGCTGTGCATTTCTTCCCTCGCTGGCCCCTCTAGTTGCTTGCGTCTGAGTCTGCCAGCAAAGTTGATTTGATCATCTGAAAAAGGTAGTCTCTGCAAAGCAACTAGCAATGGACTTCAGAGTGTGGCCATGTTTTACATGCTATGGGAGCCCTTACTTTCACCTGGATTCCAAACATGCACGATGAAGGACATGTTGCTTCTCCTTTAGTTTCTTTGAATGAGTTTGGCTCCAAAGATAGATGATGTATTGAATTCTCTGGAGATACAAGGGTCTTCGATTCATGATTACCAGCGAACGATGTGGTTTATCCGCCTTACTCTCTTACGACCAATGAGCTAAAACCCAACCCTGAAGCACTCACTCAAAGAAAGGGAGAACGTCCCAGCTTCGATTTCTGTTACCTCCTGAGCCAATGACAGGCAGCCGAAGCTTTAGTTACATGGGCAGTTAAATTAGGAGCTGGACTGAGACCACGCCGGTAGCAGAGTGGCCATAAAACAATGTGATTACTTCCAGTTATGTTAGGTTTGGACTGACTGAGCCACAGGTGACAAACTATGTAACCTATTCGTGCTTCTCCATTTTATCCATTTTCCTTATGAGGATTTGGTTCGCTTATTTTTTTTCCCTTATACGAGTTCCTTCACATTAAGATGGTCTTTTTAAAGTTTTATGACTGTCTCATTTGCAGTAAACTTCATTTATGTTCTGGGAATGAGGTTTGGACTTGGAGCAAAATAATCCAGAATGATATTGAAGGTGAGGATTATAATCTACCTCCTGGTTTTTGTTTTGTTTTGTTTTTTGTTTTTAATAATAGATACTGACAAAGAGGAGCAGGTTATTTCCACCCACAGAATTCATGCATCACTGGAAACAATACGAACCAAGCAATAATACCAGAAATAACTATTTGTATTTTGGACATGTTCAATGCATAGAGATTAGAGCAAGAAGGATGTATTACAATTTAACAGTCCATAGCCATTAAAATAAAGTATTCTGTGTGAAAGTCAACAGGAAGTATCTCCTCTTTCCTTTTCCCCCAAGTGCCAAAAAATCTAGGAGGGTAGTTTCAGAAGCTGAGCTAGAGAAGGGCTAGAGTTGATGCAAGACCTTATGAAATAAATGGTACAGGACACAGGAAATCAGGGAAACACTGGCAGGCTTTCAGCCTGATGCACTTGGTTGTGTACCACAGCAAATAGGAGCTTCGACTGTCTTTAAAAGGCAGTATTAGGTGTGTTTGCGGCACATGCACAGTTTTCTGAAGAGAGGCTCAGAACTTTCATCAGATGCTCAGAGATGCTTATAATCTCAATGAATCGTTACCATAGCAAAGCGTTGAATCTTTCACACTAGAAAACACCTGCCTGCTAGTCATCTGGCCAGGATGTCTGAATGTGATGTTTAATTTTCACCAGGGGTTTTCACTTCTTTTAGTAAAAGTCAGACCTGGGTCTTGGTAAATAACCGATACTGGAGGAGTATAATCTCAAAAGAGGGACATAAACTCTGGGGTGACACAGAAGACAGTAAGTAGCCGTATTGAACAGTAAGTAGCCTGCTGCTGCCCTGAAAAAATTTCTTTCTCTCACCTGGTGAGCAGGTTGCTCTCAGAGATATCTGCAAGTCTCATTCTTTCTCTTTCTGGACAAAATGCAAAAGGAGGTGAGTGCAAGGAATGTTACCTACACTCTACCTGATCCCAGCAATGCTGGCCTTGTCATCTGTTCAATTCTTCCTGTGCATCTTTCTTTGCCCCACTCATTACTTAGTCTAGGCCAAAGCAACATTATATCCTGTTCATTTATATGACACATCATTCCTGCTTCCAAAGAAGATTTGCAGACATGAAACGTGCCTTGCAGTAGTTTCACTGGACATTGAAAGACTACTACAGAGTGGTTGAGCACTTGCTTTGCACGTACAAGGTCCTGAGTTCAATCCCCGGTACCTCCTAAAAAAAAAATAGTTCATTCCTTGGGGGACTGATGTAGCTCAGTGGTTTGAGTGCCTGCTTTCCAGGTACGAGGTCCCGGGTTCAATCCCTGGTACTGCCTAAAATAAAAAAATAAAAGACTACTAGAGAAAGAGTCAAGACACTTCTGAAACTACAGATCTCTATGAGAATCTCTGGAAAGCCATGAACCCTTATCCCTGAAAAATGCACATTTGCCCTGATTTAATAAATACTGCACATAATTTTTGTAGGTGTGTTCCTGGATCCTTGTAGTCTATCTCTGAGCCCGTAGACCCTGGATTGATCAAAACCCTCTGCTCCGAGTAGGGTTTCTCAATGTCACACTATGGAAATTTGAGGCTGGAAAGTCCCTTTTTGTGGGGCCGCCCTGTGCATTTTAAATTGTTTAGCAGCATCCCTGGCCTCTATCCGTCAGTTGCACCCTCCTCCAATGTGGCAACCAAAAATGTCTGCGGTCCTTGCCAAATGTCCCCTGGGGGGCAAATTGCCCCTGGCTGGGTCCACCACTGTGGAGGCAGAGCAATGGTGCTTGACAGAACCGCCTTGCAATGAGGGGATTATCTCACAGCCTCCTTGTGGCCTGACTGTATGTGTTAACGAGCAGAACAAGAGTCCACATTAGCGTGACATTTTTACATCCCTGCCTGTTTTACCACACAGCAGGCCAGTGATGTAAGTGGCCACAGATGTATTAAGGTACAAATTCAGGTTTATTGCTTGGTCTTCTGCCTCCAAATCACGTGTTCTTTTTAAGATGATCGGTAAGGCAATTGGACTCTAAATCAGCAGAGCTGAGTTCTCTTTGGGGGTCTCGTCCTTAATCAGCCCTGGAAGCCGTTAAAACCTCTGATTCTCAGTCTCTGTGTTCTTCAGCTGCGAACCAGGAAGGCTACTTCTTTCTGCTCCTCAGGAGTGTTACAGGATGAATTAGAGACTGCTAAGTGAAAGCACTTGAGAAACTATCAAAGCCAGTTCAAATGTAAGGTGTTATTAAATTGAGAAGTAGCCATTAGTCTATAAAAAATTACATGGACATCAGCACTCTAAAATCTTCTTTATGAATAGATGCTTGAAAATTATTACACTTGTAGAATATTAACAACTTGAGATGGCCCAGAGATTGGCTGTCATGCTTGATATTAATTTCCTTCATACAGTCCAGTAGAGCAGTCGTATTCAACACCAATCATTCTCTGTTCCAAAAGGAAGTCACTCTAAAAGGAAATAGAATAAGCTCATGATAACTGACTGTTATTATTTTGGTCCATTTCTAAAGTCCCCATTGGATTTTTGGTGCAACAATGACATGATATGAGTAGAATAAAAATGCCCTGACCTGAATCTGTAAAGAACTACATCTTGCTTGTACCTAAAAACAGAACACCTGTGGAACTCTGTAAAATGGGGATAAAGTAAGATGAGCTGCCTTGCCCCTGGTAATAGTGGGTCTTGCCAATTGCCTGCTTGTTATTGAGCATGTGGATGGCAGTTATTGATTATTCCTCATGGAACCCTCAGGTGGAGTCAGATGCGATGACATCTGGAGTGAAATCTTTGGTGGTGGAGGGCTTATAAGACCTCAGCAGTCTTCGAGCATTGACTTTGATCTTCTGGCCCCTCATTCTAAGGCTGTGGTCTCCCCAGAGTGATCATTGGCCTAATTCTTATTCGATGGCTGTTTGAAGCCCATGAGATCAGAAAAATTACATTCAGTTCTAGAAGTCACTTGCTCGGCTAATTTTTCACTAATTGTGTCTTAAGTGAACTGTATTTTTTTTTTTAGGACAGAGGAAAGGAAACATCCTTTCAAGGGTGGTATGAAGAATGTTAAAGGTCTTTTCAAAAGTACATGGTCCTTAGGTCTAAGGCACTCAGTTTAAAAAATGGTCATCATGCATGTTTTATACTGAATTCAAAAATATACTGAAATCTGATCATATAGCTCTATCATCTAAAATATAACTTTTTAAAAAAAACCAGACCTCTTGCATAATAAATTACTGGAAAGAGGAGGTGAGCTTGACCCAGATATGGCCGTGGAGATTCTTAAAATAATAACAAAATGACCCTGGGTAAGACTAGATTCCAAGAGTTAGTGAACCACTGATTGATGAAGACAAATAAGGAGCTAGTCTGAGCATTAACAAGCCAAAGTAGACTGAGCTTTTGATGTCTCTAGTATGATGCTATTTATAAGAATTAATAACCTAGACTTTGAACATTTTTCTCTTATCAGATTAGTGTAAACATATTGTTAAGAGTGAGAGAGTCAGAACAAACCTTTTGGGGAATGGGATGGCACGGGCAGGTGAAGAGTTTCCACGGTAGGGCATGGATGGCCTCATTGTCAATCATCATAAAGAGGAGTCTATACTGGCACAGAAAGGAGGATTGCAGAAGTAAACACTGGACTAGAAGGAACAAAAAATTCTCTGTCTGGGGTCTGGAGTGAGTTTGATTTTATGATGAGGTGTGCAGATGCTTGGAACACTTTGGGTGAAGACAAGCCAGGGGGAGTGAGGTAAGGAAGTGAATGGCCAAGGATAAATGGGCATTAGTTTTAAATTATTCTCTCTGTTGTAATTCTCTTCTGTTGTTTTTGTAACTTTCTTAAAGTCTGGTCAAAAGTGTAACAGGGTAAAATTCCGAGAAAACAGGTACTGGAATCCCACCCCTCACTCCCAATCTTATTTTGTTGCATTTCCCTCCATCCATTAAATCAGTGATATCCACAGCTTTAGGGAAGGAAAGCCGTACCAAAAACAAAGGCATCAGTTGAATGTTTGCCTATATTATACATATATTTTAAAGATTTATTTATTATTTCTCCCCTGCCCCACCATTGTTTGTGCTCATTGTCTGCTCTTTGTCTCCTAGTCTTCTTTTTTTTAAAGGCGGCACCGGGAACCGAACCCAGGACCTCCCATGTGAGAGGGAGGTGCCCAATCACTTGAGCCACCTCCACTTCCTGCTTGTTGTGTCTCTTCTTGTGTCTCCTCCTTGTGTCTCCTCAGTCACGTCATCTTGTTGTGTTATCTCATTGCATCAGCTCGCCGCACCAGCCCGTCACGTCAGCTCACTGTCTTGCTCGTCTTCTTTAGGAGGCACTGGGAACCGAACCCAAGACCTCCCATGTGGTAGGCTGATGCCCAAGGGCTTGAGACACATCTGCTTCCCAAGCCCATATATTTTTAAAGCTGATAAATAGTTGCTGAAAGGTGAATATTTCTATTGCAAGAACTTGTTTTTGTTTTTGTTTTTTGATCTCCAATGACTGGGACAACTCAGAAAATAGTAGACTATAAACCAGTAAGTGGGAAATAATGCATGATGACATCTTGGCATGTCCTCAAAAGGACATAGCATTCAAGCAGCTGATGGGAAGGAACATTCTAGAGGGAACATGACCAGAACATATATGCTAGCGAGTACTTACTCTCTGACACCTCTAGGCTAAGCTCTGCAGAAGACATAATAGCCAAGCCTTGATAGGTTGGGGGACATCAGAGGGGTAAAGCCTGAGAAGGCAGCTGGTCTTGAAGTAAAGGGTCACCTTCTTTGCCAGCCTGCTAACAACGTGTGGCTTTTGGAAAAGGGCAGCATGGAGTTTTCAGCAAGAGAGGGCCTAAACATCTTCTTCCTCTCTGCTTCAAGTCTTTTCCAACTCCAGAATGGCAAGTGAATGCAGCAGTCTATATTATTTGCTCAAAATATTTGCTTCCACAGAAGCTGCTCCTTCTGCTTGGATCCTATTTATAAGAGGACATGGAGCAAAGTCATAGCTGATGTTTAAGTTCAGTGAGAATTAAATGTTTATTTTTGCAAGCTATTGATAGTAGGGAGGTTGTTGCCTTAGAATGACTTAGAAAAAACTCATATGCTATGCCCATCCAAAAGCTTTTTGAGTCCTCAAGAGGGAAATGGAGGGAACTGGTGGGCAGGGATCCTTGAAGAGGCCTGGTGGTTACAGGCAGTGCTAAGCAGACTCAGAGTGCCCTGGATATAAAAAAGCAGTAGGAACATGGAAGCTTTAGCAGTAGATGAAGCACGGCAGAATTCAACGAAAGAAATGTACAAATGGGGAGTTACCTTGGCAATAGATGCAATACTGAATTGAACCAGATAAAAAAGAACTAGATGCTCCCTTCCACTAATGCCTAGTGGATTCTTAGATTACCCAAGGGGAGAAGGAACCAGAAGGGAAGGGGAAAAATCCTGAGCTATTTACCCAAAATAGGGCAAGGAATCCTTAGTAATGTGCATTACATTCAATTGGCCATAATGAGTTTTCTGCCATCAGCACAAACGGGGGCTCAAGGACTAAGTTCAGTTATAGAGAAATAAAGAAAGTTTCGTTTTTACACACTTGACTTTGTGACTATGAAATCCATGCCCTCTTGTTTCTGTTGTACTGTGGGGAATGAAAGGGAAGGACCTTGCTCCATTCTTAGTAGAGAGAAGAGGAAAGGAAGGAGGTGGCCCTCTCTCCCCTGAGGCCAGTGTTGGGCTGGAAGCAGGACACCTATGCGAATGTGGTACGTCTGGTCAACCAGCAAGGTCAGAAGCCCATGGGCACAGAGGACACAGGGCAGGGCCAGAGCCAGAGCCACACTCCTAGGGATGCTGCACATACCCAGGGAACACTTGGAGAGCCTCACTGTTTGCAATTAAGCAAATAAGGCTGGTGCCATAGTCAGTTGGTTTACAGAGTATTGGTGGCCTTGATGTAGAAAGTTTGCATTTTCTTGCTTGTCATTTACTCAAGTATGGAAGAAATCATAACATTTGTCATTTTTCTTTAACTCAGCCTCCATTTCAAGTCCCATTCTGCCTTATGGCAGAAAATGTAGTCTTAGGCAATGACACTTTTGCTCAGTCATTTCAGGCTTACAGTTCTCTCCCAGCCCACCTTTCCCTCTGGGTGGCATTTAAATTCCGGAAGGCTGTGTGGCATCCAGGACCTGGGGAGGCACCTCGTCTGTGGCCACTGTCATTCCACCAGGGTGGAAACCTCTCCAATGCATCCCCTGGGCCCATCTCCAGTTCTTTGTCCCCCACAGCATTTTTGGGGGCCCAGTTGCCCTCCCTCAACCTATCTCCTCTTTGGGTCAGGAGAAATGTTCAAATGATCCACCTTTCTTAGGTCAAAGACGTCTCAGAGGCTATCTTGGTTCCTCTGCATCCACAGCTGTCCTGTCACCCTTCGACCTCTACAGCTACTCCCCACCCCCACCCCTGTACTGAAAAGACGAAGGAGGGAACCTAGGTTCTTGGGTCCCTCTGGCCACAGATCCCCTGGTCTTAGGTCTGCTCATTGCCTCCATTACCCGTGCTATCTCAGCGCTCCACCAATTCATCCCAACACGGAATTCCCTTGTTTCACTCCCAACACTTCGCCACCTCCCTCCTTAGTTTAGAAGAGTTCTATCTGGTGGTAGGAAGAGGTCTAAAACCTTTGTCTCCACGCCCCCTCCCCCATATTTGTTTGTTTTTCATGTAAAAGTCCCGACTTTTTAATCTCTAGTTCCACTCCTTTCTAGAGCACTGAAACTTTCATGTTGAGAGAATGAATGAATGAAGCGAATGATGATCAATTAATAGTTCAAATGATCATCACAAATATTCTACCTGGTGAACCTTTGTGATCCCACATAGTTTCTCTCTCACCTAACCAGGCGATCTGGATATTTTCTGAGGCTTCACCTCCGTCCACTGGAGAGCATACTTGTGCTTGCTTTGGTCTGCTTTCCCCATACCAGCTCGTTACCTACTGTTACCTACGGGAGCAGCAGAGTCTCCACTCAGATAACTCTCTGCCAGGCCTGGATAAAACCAGATCAGAGTTCCCCAACCTTAGCTGCATAGTAGAATCTCCTGGAGAGCTTGTGAAAACTTACACCTTAGAACAAGTACATCAGAATTCTGGAGGACAGGACTTCACACATTGTGCTAAAACTCCCCCGCACCCTTCTACCATATAACCAAGAGAGGATCGCTGATCTAGAGCAGGGTTTCCCAGTCTTGGCATCACTAAACGTTTGGACCCAGTACTTCTTTGCCACATGGTAGGAGGGCTGCCCTGTGCATTGTAGGCTGTTTAGCAGCATCTCTGGCCTCTACCCACTAGATCCCTGCAGCCCCTTCCCTGTTGTGTCAACCAAAACAATGTCTACAGAAAGTACCAAATATCCCTTGGAGGGTGGAGGAGCAAACTTTCCTGGTTGATCTGGTAAGGAGAAAGTGAAAGCTATCATTGGTTAAAGGAGAAAGTGACTTTCCCACAGTTAAGGCCCTGCCTCTGGGCTTCAAAAGCAGAAGCATTTGCCCAAACCTGGGTTCCTTAGGGACCATGGGTGCTCAATGCTTCCACATGCTTCTAAGCCTGCCCCACATCTGCAGTAGGGTCTACACTGCAGGTCCAGACTCAGGGCTGGGATCTGTCCTTTCTTCAATCTCCATATGGAGTCTGACCTCTTCTTTCAAAACCATCTTTTCACAGATCATTGATAGTTCTGAAACCCACCTTGACTTCCAGGGGTCCACTTCATCTTTTTTTTAAAGGTACCAGGGATTGAACATGGGACCTCGTACACGGGAAGCAAGTGCTCATCCACTAAGCTATATCCGCTCGTCTCCACTTCATCTTTGCACACATTGTTTCTCTCAGAAGGTCCAGATCTTGCCTCCTGATGACAGGATTCTAATTCTAGTTCTAGGATTTTAAAAAATTGATTTATAGAGTACACATATGCTTCATGATGATGTGCTAAAATTCCCAGTTGAGCTCCTACCTGTAGCACAGTTTCTCAACCTCGATACTATTGGCATGTAGGGCCAGCTCATTTTTCATTTTGGGGGCAGCCCTGGGTTTTGCAGGATGTTTAGCAGTATCCCTGGCCTCTATCCACTATAAGCCATCAGCAAGTCCCTCCAAGTCATGACAGCTAAAAAGGTCTCTAAATATTGTCAAATGTCCCTGGGGGACAAAATCTCCCCTGATCGAGAACCACTGACATAGCATACACAATTTTTCAAGCCATGGACTCAGATATTCAGAAAAATGTTATAGCCCTTCCTTCTCTGTAACTCAATGCAGCCTTCACTCCAAGCCTCCAAGCAGTGAGCAGTTTTAGGCTCCTCATCCAGGTTTTAAAGTCAGAAAATTCAGTGTTCCCCACTCCCCTTTCCTCCCTGAGGAGCACCTTCCACAGCATCACGGCCTGGCGGCGAGGAGTCTGTCAGTGGTAGGACCTTCCCGTGTGATGGCAAACCCTGGAGAACATCCCACCAGTCCACCTGCCGATTGTCTGGTCCTTGCGGCTGCTTCTTCTGCCCCTCCTCGACGTCATCAGCCCTTCTCTGCTTCTGTCAGAGTCCAGGAACGCATCCTCGTGGCTCAGGGCTCCCATGGCTATAACTGGCCCTTCCGAACTGGAACTTTCCTGGTGCCATTTCCACACCACTAATCCGCCTCTGCTGGGAAGTACAGAGATGCCTAGACCCCTGGCTGCCTTCTCAGCAGCAGCCCCCAGACCCTCTGCCCTGGAATCCTAGCGCTCCCTTCCCTCTTCCTATAATGCACTCCCCTCCACCAAACCCCTTGGGCCTAATCGCAAAAGGGAGGGAAAAACACTAGGGGACTGCTGTGGACATCTGTCAGGGCTGTTTTTGGCTCCCCCACCCCCCCCCCGCCGCCCCACCAGAGTTGGAACTTCTTTCCTATGTCATAAAATTGGCCGTTTTGGGAGTTGGTGGAATGAGGGACCTGCCTTCTGCATCGGGAGCCTGGAAGATCAGGCACTGCTGCCAGTCGGGTGCTACTCTCGGGGCTTTCAGTCTGAAGCCAGGGCCACAGACATCATTTCCTCCAGGAGCTGCTTCCACAACATCACCGTCCAGGGGTGTGGATGCAGCGACGAGATGCTGTGCCGCTGCTGCCGCGCTCTGACCAGCAGTATCCTAGGGCTCCTGAGAGGAAGCCGGGGTTGGGCTCTTGACCACTATCCATTTTCCAAACTCTTTTTTCCAGCCTTCCTCATATCCTTCTGTTTTACTTTGCTACAGTTGCCAAAGACTATGTACCAGAAATGGGTTGGCTTTTACCATGGGGATTTATTAGCTTATAAGCTTACAGTTCTGAGGCTGTGAAAGTGTCCAAATAAAAGGCTTCATCAAGCAATGCTTTCTCCCCAAAGATCGGCTGCTGGCGATCCTGGACTCCTCTGTCACATGGCAAGGCACATGGCGGTGTCTGCTGGTCTTTCCATTATCTTCTGGGTTTCACTGCTTTCACCTTCTGGCTTCGGTGGCTTCCTCTCTCTCTTCATTTAAATTCCATTCTCTTATAAAAGACTCCCGTGAGAGGATTAGGACCCACCCTGGACCATGCCTTACTGAAGTAATCAATAGTTAACTTAATTAAAAAAATCAAAAGATCCTGCCCACAATAGGTTTACCCCCACAGTATGGATTAGCTTTAAGAACATGATTTTTCTGGGGTCCATATAGCTTCACCAGCATACCATCCAATACTTTTATTTTCTCTTTAGATTTCACCGGCTTTAGCATTTGCAAACAAGAGCCCCAGTCATGGGAAGCCCTGGTTCAGGGCTTGTCTAACTCTGTTTCCTCCCTAACTTTCTCCTCCTTCCCATCCCAGGTCAGAGGACCTTTCTCTAGTCTCGAGGGGCTGTGGAAGAAAGAGTTTTAACTGACAAAACAAGTCATCTTCTCATGTTTTGTCAGCTTGCTCCCTCAATGAGGGTTGGTTTTTTAATCCAAAACCAAGAATGTGATGACTTTTCCCTTTGGCACTACTCTTACTTGGAGCTAAGAGACCTCAATATTAGCAAATCAAGTAAAGCATGGATGAAGTAAAATGGCCTGAGTGTGCACATGTGCATGGCCATGCTTGCCTGTGCACATGTGTGTGAATTGGGGGGTAGCACACCAGTTGATACTTCTTACAACAGTCTTGCCATATACCATTTAATCCATAGTAAAGTCCCGCAGGGAAAATAGCATTTCCCTAATTTGACAGAGGAGAAAACCGAGGCTCAGAAATATTAAATAACATGCCAAAGATCATGGACATGGCCCATGGCATGTTCGGAGCCCACCCATGCTCAGATCTGCCAGATTCCAAAGCCTTTGTACCCTCAACCATAGCCCATTCCAGTGGTTGCCTTTGACTTTGGGACATCCAGAGGAGAAAAGGTCAATGATTTCTTTAAAAGAGATACAAGTCAATGATTTGCTGCTGTACTTCTGTGTCCTTACCTTTTCTTTCCAGGAATACTGTCCAGGCCGTAGGTTGGCATCTCATCTTCCTTTTCCCATTACCCTTTGCATCACCAGCTTATCAATCCAACATCCATTGGCGGGCTTGCCGCTGATGCCATCAGATTGGCCAGCAGGCTGCTTTCAGGGAAAGCCTTGACTGCAGGGAGGTGGGGGAGAGCACTTAGAACTAGCTCGAGAGGGAGCCAATGGTGTTCAGTGTTTAGCACCTGGAGTCAATCATAGAAGACTATCTTGCCAGGGCACACACCTCTGTGACAAAGTAATCACAACCAGCACCTTCTGGGGCCATGCACCCATTCTGCAGCCAAGTGAAGTCTCCAAGCTTCCATCAGCAATTGAGAGCACACCCAGGGATATAACCAAACCTGGCAGTTATTCCTCGTTAAACCCATACAATTGGCAACATTTTCTCCTGCATGAGCAAAAAAGACCATCATAGGTTTCTGTGGGGGAGTCTCTGACACGGAGCATCAATCTCCCTGTGAATACTCCGGGGCACCCTGAGGTCCCCCCATCTGGAGCAAAAGTGCCACATTTGCAGATGCCTGTGGTTTTCCTAATGACATTTTCACAAACCCTTGAAAACCACCAATGGCTTCAGCTGAGCCTCGCATGTGGCCTACTGAGGCTTCCAAACCCTGGCTTATGAAATCGTCACAGGTGAGTTGCCAGAAAGCAGCTGCCTCGCGAATGTAGCACACCTAAAATTTTGGGTACCCACGTTTTAATAGTAATTCTTTGCAATGATGAAAACTGCTCCCTAACTGCAATTACATGCAACAAGTATTTTCAGGGCATTCGTTTCAAATGCACCTGAGTTTCCCAGGGTTTTTATTTTCCCTCTGAGCATGCCTGAGAGATTGAAAAGTGACAGTCGCTGTTACCCTGTCCCTAAATTTGATAAAGAATTCATGGTTTCCAACGGAAATTAGAGAACTTAACGTGAAATGGATTACTCAATATTGATTTTCTTTCCTTGTAGAAGTATTTGCCATGCTATACTCTTATGTTTACCCTTTCCCAAATTATTTCATTCTTATCATAGTCTTCACATGGATTCCTTTTAAAGTATATTTATTGTAAATACTATCCTCCCTTGGTAATTAAGGGATTGATGCTCTCGTGAGCAGATTATTCCTGCCCTTTGCTGGGTTGGTGGTTTCTCCTCCCTCCTGTCTCTCCCTGGCTCCTTGCACTGTAATCACACTGTGGCGAATTATGAGTTCTGGGCATCGAGGGGAGCACAGCTACAGTATCACCAGGCTCTGCCCAGTTCTTGCCACACCCCTGCAGCCAGTGAGCCTCCCACCCTGGAATACCGAGGGCTCACTGCAGACCTGGTGGGAGCCCAGCCTCACCTGGCATCAGAACTCTCACTCACCAGCCAGCGGGGCTTGGAAAGCAGCTTCTTTCAGGCCAGGTCCTAAGACCAAACAGCTTGGGAATTATTGAACCTTCACTATTGACAAAAGCCCTCAGTCTGCAACTTATCCAATCACTCTCCTCCACCGGGAGACATGTTCCTTCTACCGGAGTCTCTTGGGCACTGGAGGTTTCTGCTCTGAGGCAACCCAGCCTGTATGCTGGGAAACAAGTAAATTAATTTATTCACACATGTTCCCTGTATTGAATTTGAAAAATACAGAAAAATAAACACACACACAAATTGTAATGCCACAACCCAGACATAACCCTAGCTTTTAAATCTTTGCATAGATGTCTACGTATGTTTTAGGCAAAAGGATTCTTTCATAATACTGTTTCATTAACTGAGTTTAAAAATTAAGAATAGGTTATTATTTACACACGACATTAAAGATTATGCTAGACGACAAGTAGTGCATCATATGATTGTATCATTGCACACTTTAGTAAATCTTCTAACACTCCCTATTTAGGGTGCTTTCTGTATTTGAAGACAAATAATGTGCAATATAGAAATGTTCAAGGATATTTGTGCCTCTCTGGTTATTTTCTTATGATGCATTTCTAGAATTGGAATTGCTACAGCCAAAAGTGAGCATATCCCAAAAGGGAAGACTCTTTTCTTACCAGGTCTCTATGGCTGGGAGTTAGTAGTCCTGGGTTAGTCAATTCTGAAACTCACATCACCTTCAGCAGAATCACATAGAGGTGGCTTTAGAAATGCAGATTCCTGGCCACTCCCAGCCCCTACCTCTGGAGATACAGGCCGAATTCCTGCAAATTTAACCTCCTCACACACTCCCAGGTGTTGCTCAGAAACTGAAAAGTCTATGAATCACCACCCAGCCTCAAGTGGTTAAAAATCCCGTCCTTAGTTCAAATGCTGAGGCTTCCTTCAAGTCTCTTAAAAGGCCACTGCCCCATTTCCTCCTTTTGATTACAACCTCCTCTGGGAATAGGGATTTACTATCAATAAATCAGAATTTTGCCAACCTCTCCAGACTTAACTATGTCTCCCCACTCCCAGAATTCCTAGCACCTGGCACTACTGCCACCAGAAGTCTCCTGACTTCCAGAAAAAGTCCCTAATTTAAACAGGAGACACTATATCACTGCTGCTAAATTCCCCTCTCTGTCAGCTCACCCAGCAGCAGACACAAAAACGCTAAAACGTCCAAGCTCAAAACAGGTCTGCTTATTTGCAGTATTCTACACATAGAAGTTTATTAGGGAGAGGTTGGAATTCTTGGCAAGATAATATTTATGAATTAGCTGCTTATTTCAAATATCCCTGCATCTATATCCTTCACTGGTATGGCATCCACAATTACCTCTAATTATGGAGTACATATTTTTAAAAAGAGCAGAGAAAAAGTTTTTTTTACCACAATCCTTGCTACTTTTCTTTTTACAGGAAAAGCTAAATTTTGGTCCCCCCCCACCCCAAAAAAGAGAGCTTTTGACAGCTTTCCTTGTGACGGGATTGCCAAATATTATTAGTTCCATTCAAAATTTGTACTCCTTCTGATAGAGCTGTTATTACTGAAAACAAAAACAAAACAAAAACCCTTTGAAATCTTCTTGGGTGAATTCTTTAAATAGGTAGACATCTTCAATGATCTCCTGTCAATTCTTTTCTGGGGTCAGCTAAATTTACCTTTTCTACTCATTGATATTTAAATTCCCTCTTTCTTTAATATTTAATTACTTGCCAAGCTTGGTCAAATCTTTTCTTGATCACATCAGTGAAAGTTGTTATCTATTGTCCAGGAGGCAACTGTTTTCTGTAATTGGGAATTGTACCCCTGGGGAGACAGGAAGTCCCCTGTGTTTGATTCATTGTGCTCTTTGTACCACCCGATTCCCTTTAGACCTGTGTGCAGAGCTGAAAGTTTCCTGGGTCACCAGCCTGCAACCTCTGTGCCTTTCCTTAGCATGACAGTCCCAAGCCTGGGAGAGATGTCTGTAGTGCACCACTCATTAGCCTTTTCAGATCTAGACCAGCTCACCCGCTTTCCCTTTCGTGGACAGGCTCAGGTGAGCCAACCCCATCAGCCACGGTGGCTGAAAGGTCTTGGAGCTCCTTTCACCCACCTTCATCTCCCTGCCTGCTGGGCTGTCCTAGCATTTCCTTTAAAGCCCTAGAAATCTCTTGCTCCTTCTGTTCCAGTCCTGCAGGCAGGGGCTGGACTGGGGCTACCACCAGTGTCTACCTCCCATAACGCTGCGTCAGAATCAGGGCATCAAGGGGCAGCAGAGACCCATTTCTGGCAGACTCTTGAAGCTGAGTTTGATTTGGCAACGTCCTGGCCAGAGATCAGCTTCTCTTGTCCCTTTGTACACTAGTGAAACATTCTGGAACAGTAGCCCCAAGGAAGGTTTTTCTTTATCCTCGCCCCTGCCAGTAATCCCATGGCTGGCTAATATTTCTTTCTGAGCCCCGGCGCTCTCTGCTCCTTTGACGGCCCCGTTGAATGTAAATTCCAGTCTCTTTCAGCTGTGCTCTCTCTAAAGACTTTTTCTAAAATGTTCGACGCTGAACTCTAGCCAGCATGACGCCGTTTCATTTTGCTTCAGCCCGGATCCAAAGCACAAAAGCTCCGGCAAAGACATTCCAGCTGTGTTTCAGAAATGAGAAAAATAAATACAAGTTTTAGAACATTTTGCAGGAGGGAAAGTTGGCTCTGCACAAAGTCAGCTTTGACTTGTGTTCAGAGCGGGTTGAAAGCTAATATGAACTAGGTTCCACTACAGAAAATGTTTCCGAAAGTCTCCGGCATGCCGTTATTCAGAGTTCCTGAAACAGTGTGGAGAAGGGCTTTCAGCAGGATTTTCATCCTATTTTATAAAATGTGTATGCTGTTGCCAAAAGGAAAAGAGTGAGAGCAGGATTCATCTTCTATCTGACGAGGCTCTCTGTCTTTACTCTCATCTTGATATTGTGCTCTGCAAACACCGACAACATAATGCCACCTGCTCTTTCTACAAGGAAAAATGATTTGCTCGGATTTCAGTTGTAAACAGGCAATCAATCTCTACGTGGGCATAAAGGAAGGCTCTCCCAAATCTGTACAAGGCCTGTCTCTGTCTCCATTTGAAAGAATCTATAAGAGCAGAAATATCTGTGGAGCTCCTCATTTATGGAAACACGTGTACATGGTAACAGACCACATTTTTTCTCACATGTTGCCATCAGAGGAAGTGAGGCTGAGGGGCCTGTGCTCGGGCAGGCAGGAGGGTGTTTGGCTGTAGCATTTTTTCCCCTTTCTCTGTGGTTTGGGAGATAAAAAGGCAAACACTGGGTGAGGGCAGGAGGAAGCTTTCGTTTCTGGAGCTCACAGAATAACTTCTGGTTGTTTGGAGAAGTAGAAACCTAAATGCCAGAAAAACTTGGCTTTGGCAGGTGCCTTTGGAAAGAGGAGATTCTCTCCAAAGCTCCTTTGCTTCTTGCTGGGGTCCTCAACTTCTAGAGGTTGGTAGGGGGACTTGTGGTTTTGACTGCCCATACCTCCTTCTGTTCTGAAATTCTTGTTATATTATTTGGACCCTGGCTTGATACCGTACAGCTGAGGAGGTAGTGCCACAGAGGTGTGTGCTCAAATAAAAAAAAAAGTGGCAGGGATTTGCAATTTGAACTGAGAGTTTGAATACAAAACAAAACAAACGAACCATGTAGGTTCTAAAACGATGTGATTGTGATGATCTACATTATTGGAACATATCCCTTTTTTTTTTTCTTTTTCTATACGTAATACTAATAATAAATGTGTTGGCTAATAGTGTCCTTTTTTTAAGGATGGCTTAAATTTTTTTCAGAGTCAACAAAAGATTCATCTTTAGATAGTTAGATAAAGTGGGCGATATTTCGTTTATCACCTAGAATGCATGTGGCTAAATAAATTAGGTTTGCTTTAGGTCATGTATTCAAGTCCATCACTGCTAGCTTGGGAAATCACTGTCATTCAAATTCTGTAGTCAGTTCAGTGTCTGGCCCAAGACTATTACAATACATCCAGTTAGTGATCTGGCCTTGTGTTCTGAGCTTGGAAATAAACCCTGGCACTCGAGAGGAGCAGCTTTGCTTGGCTGGGCAGCAAGACTCTATCAGGCTGCCAGAGGCGGGAGTTCCAATGAGATCAATGTACAACTGGCAGCAAGGGTTAAAGAGTTTTTTTTAAAAAAGAGTTCAGTAATGGATAGGACAGACTATTTCACCAGCTTCTTCATATCAGCCTTCATCTCCCTTTCATGTTTGCTGACTTGGTCTTAATTTGGAATGGTAGAAAGACAAAAGAGGAAAAGAAAGGGAGTGTGTCTCTTAATTGAATTGTATTTTGACAAGTTAATTCTCCATTGATATCTTGCCTGCCAGTCGAGCTGCTACCTGACTTCATTCCACAATGTACTCTTCAGAGCTACTCACCAAGAAGATCATTTTTAAAGACAAAATAGAGTGTCATCTTACATCGAAAGGAGGAAATACCTGTCTCTCAAAGTTGCATTCTATATGGACAAAGTAGCTACATCCAGTATTTGGAGTCCCTGATGGGATTTGGAAATTATTAAATTTTTATTCATAAGAGAGAGCACGTGAATGTGAGCAGCTTTGCGATGCTTAATTTCAGCAGTTTAAGTGCATGCCATAAATCAGTGACACCTCTGATTCATTATAGATCATCAAGAAGAACCTCTTCTGCTTATCATTGTTAATGGAATTCATAGCTTCTCATTTCCTGGAAATACCACTACCAGTCAAAGGAGGTATCCGCCACCAGGCAGAGGTGGGAAAGTTCTAGGTAGTGGGTCATGGCTGCCATAAACTGAAGGTCCACAGCGAGCCTGGGATGTAGGACCTTTCTGGGGCAGATCGCCTGAGTATGAGGCAGTGTGATGTGGGCAGGCATTGACCTCTGTGCCTCAGCTTTTCATCTGTAAAATGAAGGAGACAAGAATGCTTACCTCAGAGGCTTGGATGAAACACGTCCCACCTAGCCGAGGCCCTGGCCTCTAGGTAGCCCACAGAATGACTTAGCTATCATTACTACAGAAGGGGAAACCAAAGTTCAGAGAGGTTAAGGAACAGTTCAAGAATTATGTAAGCAGTAGGTAGCAGAGTCCTATCTGAAGACTTTCCAACCCCCAAATCAGTGCTACTCTACCACACCACTCTTGGTTTCTGGGGATCACAGTACCTTCTCCATCCCCCTTTCGGGTGTTCAGGAGGCTGCTCTCAGGCTTAGCCCACCAGCTCCTCAAGAAAGAAGTTGATATAAACCCATGGAGAAAGAGTTGAGGGATTATTTTTTCAGGGGCAGGAGGGATTGACGTTTTGGGTTTGGGTTCTTTTTATTTTTATTTTTTGAATGATGCTGTGAATTATTAGGAGGGGAGTTGGACTGTCTTCCACGTAAAAACCTTGGTTTGGTTTGGTTTGGTTTTGCTTTGACAAAGTAACGAGCTTCCACTTTGCCCAGACCTTGGTGCTAGGTTAGAACACACAGTGCCCTGTGTTGAAAAGGCTGCATTCAAGGTCATCTGTTAACGTGTCTTTTCACACACAGGAGCTGTCCCTAGGGAGTCAGCATGCCCATGGCTTGAGCTCAAATACGGGCTCTGCAAGTCAGCCATTCTGGGGGTGAGATTTGAATGTATGAACAGCCCACTGTTCCGTCATTCAGTCTGCAAACACGTGCCCTTCACTCTCCTGGACTTGACCAGAAGCACCAATGGCTCTGACCACAGGGAAAGATCTCCAAGGCTGCCATTAAAATATCTTTGATGTATTGAAAGAGGTTTTCCCAGTCCTTCCCTTTGGGTGGTCAGTCCCCAGTCACTGACTCATTCAGCAAATCTTTATTGGACTCTGTGATAGTTAGGTTCATGTGTGATGGTGCCCAGTTTTTGGCCAAGCAAGCACTGGCCTAATTGTTACTGTGAGGACAATTCATGGTTTTAAATCATTGCTAGTTTGATTACATCTATGCCTGATTACACCTACAATTAACTGAAGAGATTGCCTTCAACAATGAGAGACATCTCATACAATCAATTGAAAGTCTTTAAAAGAAGTGATGATTTTAGCAGTCAGAAGAGAGAATGTCCATCTCTACTTTAGCCGGTCAGCTTCTCATGGGGAATTCATTGAAAACCTTCATTGGCATTCACAGCTTGTGCCCTGCCCTACAGAATTTGGACTTGCCCACCCCCACAGTCATGCAAGCCAATTCCTATTAAAAATCTCATAATGTTTACATAATATATACACATATATATATAAATATATATACCCTGTTGGTTATGTTTCCCAAGAGAACCCTGACAAATATAGCCTCTTAAATGGCTAGCCTAATGCCGAGTTTTATAAAAAAGGATACGAGGAAGGTACATAGAAAGTATCAATTGAGTCCCACAAACTCACATTGAGCCTCTGCTCTATGAAGAGCAATATGTTAAGGACGGAAATATGTCAAAGTGAACAAGCTCTTAAGAAACTCACCTTAAAATATCAGAGGAGAAATGGCCTGCACTCAGCATCAAATGTTTATAAGTCTTCTGAAAACTACTTTTCAAAAATGTTATATTAGTTTAGAAGAGGAAGAGAAGGATTCCAATTGGAGGAGAAACTGGGAACCAGTTCCTGGAGGAAGTGATATGCAAAATGGATCATTAGGATTTGGGGCAGTTAAGGGTGAAATTTAGAATATTTAAGAATCCAAACAATAAAAGCCCTGCCCAATATACATAACAGATATCAGCCAGAAAAAAATCAGTGAGGTGCAGACTGGCTAAATATCAGTTCTGCATTGGATCTTTCAACCAATTTACTGAGCAAGTATTATGTGCCAGGCATTCTTAGTTACTTGGGATACAACCAAGCCTAAATAAGAGGATGAGGTCCAAGGGTTGCAAAATCTATTCTCAGCCACATTTCTTGGTCTTTCATGCTCCACTAACACCAAACTGCTTGCTGCTTCCCAAACCATTCGTGTTGTTGTACTCCTCTGGGTTTTTGTTCCTGCTAATTTATCTGTGTGAAATGCCCTTCATCTCCTACCAAACTCCTAATCATCCTTCAAAACCCTTCTTAGGCATTATTTTTTCCATAAACCTTCCTTGATGTCTCCAATGCCTACACCCCCCAGTGAGGAAGGGACTCCTGTATCTCCACTACAATTATGATAACCAGGAGATACTAAAATCATGTGTTTATTACTTGTCTCATCCATTCGGCCCCAAGGCCTCAATAACAGAGAATGGAGCATCTTCTCATCTAATATGGTGTTTGGGTACAAAGTAGATTGTCAACAGAAACACTGGATTGTTGTTTCTTGGTTGGAGAGATGTCTTTTTAAGAAAAGTAAGATGCATTTGGAGTTTCTCCTCCAACCAATTCATACTCTGCCTCTCAAGGAAGAGGAAACAAGGATGGGTAAACGCCAGAGGAAAGCTAGGAGAGTAGCTGCAGGAGGAACATCTGGAGGTGAGCACCTGGGAGCAGACAGGTGGAACAGGCAGGCAGGCGTCCAGAAAGATGATTGCTGACAATGTGAGAAAAATGAAGGACGAGTTACCTGAACGGCAACGTCACTCTCCTAGGCAGAAAGATCAGAAGACGTGCAGGCCCTAAGCATTTGCCTTTGACTTCATGCGTGACCTTGGAAAAAGTTCCAAGTCCTTCCCTGCCTCCCTTTGGCAGCAGGCTGCTTGCTTGTCCAAGCCCTTAGGCGGCGAGCAGAAACCTCAGGCAGAACACAGTGCTGCCTACAAATCAGAAACCTGAGCTCTCGTCCTTCCTAGCTATGGATTTAAATTAATGAGAAAATTAGCACAGGACTACAGAAAAAAATGCTAGAGCATTTAAAAATGTGAAACCACAGTCTAGGGGGAAAAAAAACACCTTCTGGGAAACATAGTTCCTGTATAAGCAAGTTGACACAATACAAACCAGCACACCTGGTGTGCCTTTACCACCCTTTGCATTAATCTTCCTGAAGCTTTATCGTTTAGATACGTCTTTATAAACAGGATATGGCTGGATCATTTTTTATCTAGTCTGACAGATTTAGCACATTTGCATTGATTGTGAATACTTAGATATTTGGATGCATTGCTGCCATTTTATTTTGTAGATTCGGTTTATCTCAATTTTCTAGATAGCTGGTTTTAAATTTCCCTTTCTGGCCTCCTTTTGCATTGTTTGAGAGTATTCTCCCTCCTTCTCCTTTGATGTTTTTCTCTCTATTACAGGTACTCTGGAAATTGCATATTCTAATTTCTATTCTGCTAGTGGCTTTATCAAGTCTGCAATCATTAATCTCAGTCATTAATTTTTCACATCTCTCCTTTCCTTCATTCTCTCAACTATCTCTTTCTAGAACTTTCCAGAACTTCATTAAGGTGTTTTGGATTTCTTGCTCTCCCCTGAAGGTCTTTTAAACTCTGAGCCAGGACCTCTACCAGCTCACCACTAGTCAGCATTGCTTATAGTCTCTGTCTCTAGACTTTGCTATCTCCACACAAGCAGGAGCACAAATGAATTTAATTTTAATAAATGAGACTAATCATGGCAAGCCACTGAAGGGAGAGACTACCCCTGAGCCTGACATTGCCCTGCAAGTGAGGAGTCACCCTTACTCTAAAGAACCCTGCAGGTACCTGAAGAGCGGAAACTCAGGAAGCTTTCCCATGGTTCAAGCTCAGCAATTTGAAATCCTGAGTGGCCCATTACTCCTAGCCTAGCTTGGCTACTGCTGTCATTTCTCAGGAAGTAACTAGTTTCTAGTCTTCATTACATAAGAACTTAATTGATGTTGGATTTATATTTATCCTCAAATTACAAAGATGTGAAGCCTGCCTCTGCCTTCCAGCAAGAATCCCAGTTTTTCCTTGGGTAGGAAGTAACCCTACCCAAATGCAGATTGAATCATGCCCCCCACAAAGTCATGTTCAAGTCCTAACCCCTCGTCCTGTGGGTGTGAGCCCATTTGTAAATAGGACCTCTGAAGGTATTATTGGTTAAGGTAAGGCCAAGCTGGATGAGGGCAGGTCTTAACCCAAGATGCCTGAAGTCCTGTGAGCCAAGGAAATTGGATACACAAATGGAAACCGGAAGAGACAGATGACCATGCAGCAAAGGATTGCTGGAAAGCCATCACCAGAATGCTTTGGAGAAAGCATGACCTTGCCGACACCTTGACTTTGACTTTCCAGCCTCCAAACCCATGACACAATAAATTCCCACTGGTTAAGCCAACCCATTTGTGGTATTTGACTTAGCAGCACTGGCAAACTAAGATACCAAATACTTCCTAGGTTCCCAAGGATGCTTACATGTGGCCTTGCAGCCCTGTCCAGGAAGCTACCCCTCTAAGCCCAGTTTGAAGATTGCTTCCCTCCCCCTCTTCCTGTCCCAGCCCCAGGTCCCACTCTGCAGTGTGGAAGCTCCTGATGCCCCCTTGCTGCCCACAGAGAAGCCGGGACCTGTGTCCCTGAAAACCTGACCCCAGCCCAGGCCTGTGACTGAGCCACCCACTACCATCACCCCAAACACAGGGCCATCTTCCACATCAGGTTAAATCTGTCATGGAGAGAGACAGAAGATTCCTTCTGTGGCAGTTTGAGATTATTCATGAATCCCAAAGAGAGGAAGATTATGTTGTAAACTCATCTGTTCCTCTGGGTGTGATACCCTTTGATTGTGTCAGATTCAGCTGAGATATCTTTGATTAAATTACCTGTTACGATTAGGGCTTTGATTCAAGCACATCAGTAAGGCATGACTCAGGTTAAGTTCCCAGCCCCTTGGTAGGCCGATATAAATGGAACTTCACTCAAGAAGACACTGGAAGAGAGAGAGAGCTCTGTTATGTTTGATCTTGGGGCCCCTGGGAGAGATGGACCGTTTGCCTGATAGCCTACAGCTGTCCTTGGGAAGAGAGCCAAGACTGATATAGGAAGCCCTGAGAGAGGAGCCCTAACCAGGAGAGAGAGGACTGGAAGCCTGGAAGGAAAGGCAGAGATCAACAACCATCTTGCTTCAGCAGGTGGCAACTGACTCTGATGAGAAAGCAACCTTGACTTGGACTCTTTAGGGCCTTATAACTGTGAGCTTTTACACTAAATAAATACCCTTTATAAAAGCCAACAGATTTCTGGTACTTTGCGTCGGCACCCCTTTGGCTGACTAATACACCTTCACATTCCACCTGGTGTTCACTAGACATGTTCCGAGCCCCAAGGACACAGCCCTTTTGGCTCACACTACACTCACACTCACACATACTCACATTTGTCCCACATGCACTGGGGGCTAAAGGGCTGGACTGGGCTGTGGTCCTGTACTGCCCCCTTCTCTGACCCTCAGGCCTATGTAGTCCGCTTCTCCAGACTCTGATCCATCCTGGTGAGTTCTTTCTCAGGGCTCCTGTTATCTTTTACTGAAATGTGGCTTTTCCTGCAACTTTCATTTTTGCCTCTGAACGCTCAGGGCCATGGTAAGGTTCCAGCCCATTTTCTTCCATGAGGCTCCAGAGAATAGCATACATTCTATTTTTTCATCGGTTATGTCTCACGGTCTCACATCTCTGACATAGGGGTGTGCCTTAGCGTGGCAAGGGTTTTTTCAATTAGAGTTGGTGGCAACTTTTAAAATTAGTGGTGCATAAGATAATGGGGCTTTCTACAATTGGTGGCATTTTAGATTTAATCAAATATAGCAATTTTGTAGATGCAAAAAAGGACATGGGTTAAGGGGAGTGTATGAGTCAGTCAGAGGGGTGCTGATGCAAAATACCAGAAATCTGTTGGCTTTTATAAAGGGTATTTATTTGGGGTAGAAGCTTACAGTTACTAGGCCATAAAGCATAAGTTACTTCCTTCACCAAAGTCTATTGCCACATGTTGGAGCAAGATGGCTGCCGACGCCCCGCCTTCCTCTTCCTCTTAAGGCTCCATGGTCAGACTCTCTAGGCTTTGTCTCTCTCCCTGGGGCTTGATTCTTTCTAGGCCCAGCTGCTTGTTCCTGCCACAAGGCCAGCTGTAGACTATCAGGTGAACGGCTCCTCTCTTTTCCCCTGGGCCTTCTCTCCTTCCTCACGAACAAGCTCCTCTGTGTCCTTACTTCCTGGGGCTCCAACTCAAAAACTCAGCATTAGAACTCCAACTCTGTCCTTTGCTATGTCTTTTACCTGTGAGTCCCCACCCACCAAGGAGCGGGGACTCAACGCCCTACTGAGGTGGCCCAACCAAAGCCCTAATCATAATTTAATCACGCCCAGGGGAACAGACCAGTTTACAAACATAATCCAATATCTATTTTTGGAATTCATAAATAATGCCAAACTGCTCCAAGGAGCATGGCATACCAAGGCAGGAACATCTAGACCCAGTGCAGATGTCCGCCTCACCCCACGAGGACCTGAGAGCTTAGCAGCCCAGGCACCTCCTCCTCTCACTCCTGGAGGATCTGTGAGCATATGAGTCATAGGGCTTCTGCAGTTATCCCACAGATGGGTTAAGTTGCTCTCTAAACAGAGTATAATTACTGCTATTATTAAACCTCACTGAAACGCCCGAATTGTAGAAAGGAGCAAAGGGGTTCTTATGTGCCTAAAGCCTTATTAGAGTCCCCAGAAAACACGTCTTTGTCTGAAATAGCTCCTATTCCAGGCTTTGGGGTAGGGAGGGGTTGGTCAAAGAGGCTGTCAGATTCTTTAAGGAGTCTGCGGTTGGTCTAACCCATAGGGATTATTTCTTTGGTAAGCTTTTTTATTTTTTTTAAGTGCTCTCAATTTAGTTTACTCTAAGGTCAATTAAAATCTTGAAATGTCTGTGTAAGGCAGCATGGTGTACTGACCGAACAAAGAACTTGGCAGTGTTCCACTACATTTGTGCTGTTGGCGACAGATCCTACATAATTTCCCTCCTTTATATTTTAAGAAGTACAATATATGATTCATACTTAGATCTACATTGGTCAAAGCACAATATTTAGAAAACCACCATAAGATTGTGGCAGTGTATATAAACATTACAAACTGCTTTTAAAAATAATTTGGCTTCCAAATGTTTCTGTTTAGCCACCTTTAATCATATTTGCCGACAGAGTCGCTCTTCTTACTCACATCCATCTCCTTTTCCTGCTTCTCTCATCTCCAAAAATACCCTCCTTCTTCGTGGGCAGGGTTGAGGATTTGGACCAAAGTCCATCAGACCCCAAAGAGGAGGGGTTTCCCGCCAAACCTCATTGACTCATCTCAGCCATTGCAGCCCTTCCCCAACCCTAGCTGTGACCCGCTCATTTCCACCTTCAGATTGACGCCATCTTCATCTTCCCAGGACCAGTCCAAGTCTAAGAGGATGGTTATGCCAAACTCTGGGGACTAAGCATTCATCAGACTCCTGCCAGGGTGTTCTAGTTGTACCTCCCATTTCTGACACTCAGATATTTGAACCCTGGCACGCTGCCTTGGAGCTCTGTTTTACTCTTCCTGGAAATGGTCCAGGGCCTGGGCTTCTAACTCTTCCCTGAGCCCCAGCTCAGTAGCGGGAACTGCTCCTTTAACACACACCTCCTGATGCCTTGGCTTTCCTGCCTCCCCTTTTGGAATATTACCTACCTTGTATGTCACTGTTGCTGCTCTGCCCTGCTTCTTGGGGCCCCTTGCTATGCCATCTACATCATCCTAAAATTGCATTCCCATCAACTGGCTACCATTTGCTTTGGTGCATATCAAACCTGTATTTGCTAACCTGTTATACAAATGCTCTTTTGGTAGTACCTAAAACTGGATCTGTCCCCTCAATATCTGTCCTTCTATCCTCAGCCTCATCATTTGGCTTTAAAGAGCTGAACATGTCTTGACCATTCCAGAGCATGGCCCTTTGGCTAAGGGTATTTCTTTGACCTGGAATGCAATGCCCTCTCATCTCTCCTTCACTCCTCTTTCCTTCAGCTCTCAGGTCAAAATCCATGGCTTCTATGAATATTTCTTAGCTATTCCACTCTTCACAAGTCTCAATAGATATTGTTGAATGCATGGAACAGAATATAGCCAGTGTCCACTGCAGGCAGAAGGAAAAAGCTGAGGTACATGGGTAAATGTTTCTGGGGTAGCTGACAGGAGACCTAGGTCAATGTGTGGGACTACAGCAAGTCAAAGGAAAGGAAGGGCAATTGGCCCTTGGTTGGAGAAATGGATATAAAAACAAGGGATCCATTTAATGGAAAGAAGGGTATGGGTACCATCTTACCCTAGCAAAAGCATAGAAACCAAAATGTCAGGTCAGAAACGGACCAGCACCTCAAATAAGTTAACGCTGAACCTCATGAGTTCTTGACCAAAGCCTTGTTATATGTCATCAGCCAAGAGGCAACCTTTGTTCTAGGAACTTAGAAAGTGAATCTCTGAAATTCTTTACTTAGTTTCTGTTCTTGCCACCCTCTAAACTAGTAGCTCCCACACTGTGTTCTGAAGAGCCTTACCTTTGTAAGATGATATAGGTGTTGTAAGTGATTTCCATGGTTCAAAGATGTTTGGGAAATGCTGGATGCCCAACAGATGCATCATGTTTGAGTAGACTCCCTGCCAGACTCTGATATTATCTAGTAGTTGGACCAGATATCATTTAAGATACCTCTCGAAGATGAGATTTCTCAGAGTCTATGATGTAATGATTTCTAGAATCTAAAATGCCATTCACAGTCATGTCTTACATGTATTTCCCATTTCAGATATCAATTTGTCCCCCAAATGTTATACCAAATTAAAAGTTTATTACCTTGTGATTTCCAATTAAAAATGGTAAGTACTACTTCTACTTGTGGGAGCATAAATTGGCACAAACACTCTGGAGTACCTAGTGAAGTTCAAAATGTGCATGGTCTGTTATCTAGAAATTCAACTCCAGGGACAAGAGAAACTTGGAAAATGAAATCCAAGGAGTCACGTGCAATGATTTGATTGCTGAAGAATTCTTAAGAACAAAAAATTGAAACCTACCTAAATGTTCATAAGTAGAGGAATGAAGAAATAAATTGTCTCATATCGATACAGTGGAATACTGTACAGCAGCTAAAAATGAATGACTAGTATACTAACCTACAGGTGTTAATGTAAATGCATATCAAAATTTTAATATTGAGTACAAAAGTCAAGGTGCACATTGATGTGTAAAATATAACATCTGTATAAACTTTATGTGAATTTGTATATATTTAATACAAGTTATGTAAACATATCTATATAGAAGAAGTATGAAAATATGGTGGAAAATATATGCATCAACTTCACAATTATGATTAACTCTGAGATGGGAAGGAAGTGAGAAGGGTAGGGGATTACTAAAAAGGCCTCAATTGTATTTGTAATGTTTTATTTATTTATTTTTACCGGCAAATTAACTCATCCCCATCTCCTCCTCCTATTTACTCTTGACTCAATCCAGTTTGGGATTCTTCCTAGCCACAATACTGAAATGTCTCTTGTCAAGACATCCAACAACTTCCCTATGGACACCTCCCTATCCACATTTTACTTGACTTCAGCAGGATTTGGCCCAGTTGACCCCTCCTTTCTTCTTGATAGAGTCCTGTCCACTTGGTTTCTGGTGTCACAATGCCTTCTTACATTTCTGTGTTCTCTCCACATTGGTCAATGTTAGACTGCTCAGAGATCATTCCTGGGTATCATGTACCCCATCCACCATTTTTCTCTAGGTATTCTCATGCCAGGTACATGAGAATGATTCCCGAATTCGTATCTCTAGCACTGATCTCTTTCTGTGAGCTTCTGACTTGTAGCTAACTGCTGATTTGACATTGAAACTTGGACATCTACTAATCATCTCAAGCTTATATGTTCTCACCTGGGCTCCTTGTTCTCCCCCACCCCCAGATATAATTCTCTCTAAATAAGTTGTCCCACCATACATTTCATTCCTCAAGGCAAAATTCCATTCCCCTCTCCCTTACACTCCACACATTTAATTCATCACCAAATCCTTTTGTCTTTGCCTTGCCTTTCCCCATCTCTACCATATCTTGCCTAGATTAATGCACCAGCCCACCATCTACTAGGTATCTCTGCTTCCACGCTTGCTTGCCATTCTCTACAGCGCTGGTGGGATCTTTTTACTCTATGCTTGTTTTCAGATCTTAAATATTTCATAATGAAACTTTTTAATGTACAGACAACTAAAAATCTCCAAATACATATTTATATACCCACAATGCAGTTTAAGAAATAGAAAATTACAAACATTGGTGAAAGCCCTTTCATCCCCCTTCTTCACCATCAGAGATAACCACTAACCTGAATTGTGTGTTTGTCATTCCCATGCAATCTCTATATTTTTCCTTGTGTTTAATTTCCTAAAAAGTATGTAATGTTTCTGTTTTTAAACTTTATTTATGGTTATCATACTAAAATGTGTTTTTCTACAACTTCCTTTCACTTAATTTTGAGATTTCTCTATTTTGATTCCCATGACTCTTGTTCATTCATTTTTCATGGTTTTATACTGGATCCATTCTCCTGTTGATATTTAGCTTGTTTCCTTTCTTGTTATTACAAACAATGCTACTTACTATGAATATTTTTGAGATGTTTCCTTGAATAGAGGTGCAAGAATTTACCTAAGGTATATATTTAATGGTATAATTTCTGAGTTGAAGGGACTGAGCCTTTTCAAATTTACTTCATATTGCCAAACCATTTCCAAAATAATTTTTACCGATTCACTATCCACCAAAAGTGTGTCAGTTCCCATTGCCCCACATTCTTTACAACACTTGATATTACCAGTCTGATGGGTGTGAAATAGTATCTTGTGCCTTTTTAAATCTGTATGTCCTTGAATACTAGTCACATATTGAGAATCTTTTTCATGCTTATTGATTATTCTATTTCCTTTTCATTCTTCAACCCATTTTTCTATTGATTTTTTTCTTTCGTATTGATGTGCAGGAAGCTTTGTTTTTTTAAACATATTCTGGATACTAACCATTTGTTGGCTTTACATGTTGTTTGTCTCTCTGCTTTTTAAATTATGTGATTATATATACACTTTATTTTTAGAGTAGTTTAAGGTTTACAGAAAAACCTGCATAGAAAGTCCAGAGAGTTCCATAGCCCGACCCCCACTACTACCACACACACATGAGAAATGCAATTATTATCATCTGGCATTCATGTAGTATATTTGTTGCAATTGAAGAACTGATATTGATATATTATTATTAGCTAAAGCCCATGGTTTGCATTAGGGTTCATTCTTTGTATTGTATGGTTCTATGGCTTTTGACAAATGCATCATGTCATGCATCTGTCATTAAGATATCATACAGAATAATTGCATTGCCCAAAAAAATGATCTGTGCTCCACCTATTCATCCGTTCCCTCCACCCCCTACCCCACACAACACAGGGAAACCACCGATCTTTGTCACTCTCTCTATAGTTTTGCCTTTTCCACATTCATAATAGTTGGAATCACACAGTATATGTGACCTTTTCAGACTGGCTTTTTTCAATTAGCAGAAGGCTCCTGCATGTTTTGTTGTGTCTTGATAGCTCAGCAATACTCCATGGTATGGAATTGCCGCAATTTGTTTATCCATTCACTTATGGAAGGACATCTGGGTTGCTTCCAAATTGGGACAATGATGAATAAAGCTGCTAGAAACATCCAAGTGCAGGATTTTGTGTGGGCATAAGTTTTCAGCTCCTCTGAGTAAATACTTAGTGTGCAATTGCTGGATCATGTGGCAAGCCTACTTCTAGCTTTGTAAGAAACTGCCAAACTGTCTTCCAAAGTGTTGGTAGCATCTTTGCATTCCCATAAATTATGTTTCTTGGTAATAGAATTGTTTTTGCTTCAATGCAATGAGAAATTTTAAATCGCTCTGCTTTTTATGCCTTCTTTAAGAAATCTTGCCCTTTCCTAATCTTTGGGCAACATAAACCAGACCACACACATGTCCTGCTCAAAATCCTCCAGTGACTGACTTTATCCTGAAAATAATCCAATTTCCTTCCTTGCCTGCTCATCTGCCCTAACCTCCTTCCCTTGTTTACTCCATACCAGCCTTCTTTTCCTTCTTTAAAACACTCTGAGCTCATTCCCATTGCAGCATCTCGGTGCTTCCTGCTGCCTTTGGTGATTTCTGCCTGATGAGGCATGTGGCTGGCTTTCTGTTGTCTTCTGTACCTCAGTCAGAGGTCACCTCAAGGAGACTTCCTCTGACCCAAAGATTTAATTCTCCTCCCCACATTGCTTTCTAGAACATTACTCCCATCTTATTTCTTTTCTAGAAGTGTTGCTATCGGGAATCATGGCGCGTGTTTATTTGTCTATTTGTGTCATCTGCCTCCTCCACAGGATGTGCTCTTCCCTCACTCTCCTGTTCCACTCTGCACCTTCAACTGTGGAGCACTGAGCGATGCCCTGATACCTCTGAATAACTTCTCTGGAAGGAATAAATAAACAGAGATCACACACGTGTCGTCTTCTCAGATGAACTCTGACAAAACAATGAGAAAGAAGCCATAAAGGCCAGAGAAGACGGCAGATGTGAAGTGTAGATCAAGAGACCCGAGCTATGCCTAATTCTTGTTCCTGAAGAAAATACCAGAATAAATTGAACAAAAACAATCAAAAATAGGCTAGATGTATAAAGACAAAGCATTTCTGAAGGAAAGGAATAGCTGCATCTGCCCCCACCAGTCTATTCACAGCCCAGCAACCAGAATTTTCCTTTCGAAAGATGAGTCAGATCTGATCTCCTCTCCACTCAAGACCCTGCAGTGGCTTCTATGTCACTGAGTGAAAGACAAAGACCCTGCCATGGTGGCCGAGTCCTGGTGGATCTAATCTCGCTTCTTGATCCTCCCCAACCCCCCTCAACCCTGTGCTTTCCACCCTGGCCTCCTTACTTTTCCTTCCCTCCGGCTCTGCCCTCAGCTTGGACCACCTCCTCTCCAGCATATCCACAAGGCTCTCACCTTCACGTCTTTCAAATTATTGCTCAAATGTTCCCAAGCGAGGCCGACCTGAACCACCCTATTAAAATTACAACCCTATCCCCACCTGCAGGCCCCTTACCCCATTCCAGAGCACTGATCACCTTCCAACATAGTAAACTGACTTCTTATACTATGTTTATCATCATCTCCCTTCACGAGAATGTAATCGCCTTAAGGGCAAGGTTTTGTGTCTGCTTTGATCACTGGTATAGCCACAGCACCCAGAAGAGTGCCTGGCATATAGTAAGTGCTTAATATATGTTTTGGAATGAATAAATTCATTCAACAAATCTGCATCCTGGGAAAAAGTGTTACAGAAGGACTAACATAAGACACATTTTGATGAACTTCCAGAACCGCAATTTCAAAGGAAGAATCCTTTGGGATCCAGGTAGGAAAAAAAGAAAAGAGATTACAATGGGGGACCCCAGACTAACCTTTCCTGGACTGTCAATGCCAGAACATAGCAGGGCAAAGACTGTAGCATTTAATCAGAAGCAAGCTTGTTTTTTTCATGGATAAAGGCAACAGGCTTCTCAAACATGCAAGGACCTGAGTTCTGGCCTACTCTAGCTTTCTGATATAGACTGCTGAGAACCGCCTACAGTAGGAGAACCAAGTTGTGTGCTGTGTGCTGTCTCTTCCCCTTAGAATCAACATAACCTAAATCCAGTCCTTTATCACATGGGCTATCATTTAGTGAGTGATCAATCATTATGGGCTAATGTTTTTCACCTCCTCACATTGAAACCTTGCAACTTCATATATGTGGGAGATATCTAGCCCCATTTTAGACATGAGGAATCTGAAGCAGACAAGATTAAGCAGCTTCTCAGGGAATAAAGTGGCAGAACCAGGGCTCAAATCCAGGTCTTCCCACCTAAGGTATGATGCTGTACTGCTTGCATTATAAAAAGTACCCTGATGCCTATTAAAACACTGGACCACAGCAGTACCCACTGTCCTTCTCATAAAACCGAGACCTCAGATGTGTAAAACTATTTACCAAATCTCTATTTCTCTGATGCCCCAAGTGCTCATGAAAATCTCTAGAAAGCAGAATACCCACTCAGAATTAATAGAAAAAATGGGGACTTTCCATCTAGAAAAGAAAATATGAATAAAAGACTTAATGAATATAGTATTTAATATCGCTGAGTGTCCTGGATAAAGTTAATACATTTTGAAGCTGGAGAACAAATAAGAAATTAGAGGAATGGCTATTAACAGTCTATAAGAAACCTGTGGAGCTCTCAGCCAGACAGGTGATAGTGGTGGTGTTTTAGTTTGCTGGAGACTGCCAATGCAATATACCAGAAATGTGTTGGCCTTTACAATGGGAATTTATTAGATTAAAAGCTTACAGTTCTGAGGCTGTGAAAACGTCCAAATCAAGGCATCATCAAAGGTGCTGTCTCACTGAAGTCTACAGCTGGCGATCCTGGGTTCCTACCACATGGCAAGGCACAGTGGCAGTTCTGCCAGTTTCTGCCTTCTCCTCCAGGTTCACTTTCTCCCAGAGCTTCACTGCGGGCGATTAGGCACATGGCAGGGCATGATGGCAGCATTGGCTCGTATCTCCTGGCTTCTCCCTGTCTCTGTGCTTTTTCCTGTGTCTGCAGCTTTTATCCCTCCATTTATATAGGGCTCCAGTAAGAGGATTAAGACCCACTCTGGGCTACACCCTACTGGAGCAATCTAATCAAATGACCCTTAACTGATCTAGTCTAGTCAGACGTTCACAATAGGTTCAATTTAAGAACTTAATTTTCTGGGGTCCACATAAAAGACTCAACACAGGTGGAAAATGTAAATCTATTTTAAACTGTTTGGACATGTTTAGGGATGATGGCACCATCAGAACCTATTTCCCATGTAGGAGAGAAATCATAAGAAGAAGGCTTTGGAATCTTGTTCTGAATCTTATTTCTCCAATTTCTGACCAGGTTACCTAAGCATTCTGAGCCTCAGTTCCTCTATCTATAAAATGTATCTAACTCATTATACATTGTTTTGAACAAAAAATGATCTAACACAAGTAAAGCAATTAGCACAACATCTGGTCCATTATAAGGACCCAGAATATGTCAACTATTATTAATCCTGTTGATAATAGTTAGAAAACTCTTAAATGCAGCCTTTGGAAGCTCACTGCTAGCAACAGGACACTAAGCGATATTGGCATTTCTTTATGTTCATTCTTGTTTATCCTTTATCATCTATTTCAACCTCTCCTTGAGGGTTCTGGCTCCCATTTGAAATGGGGGAGCTTCCACCAGGACCTAAGGAATGATCATATAACTCACTCAAAAGCTTGTTTTGGGGAGCAGAATTGGCTCAAGCAGTTGAGCGCCCGCCTCCCACATGGGAGGTCCCAGGTTCAGTTCCCGGTGCCTCCTAAAGAAGATGAGGAGACAACAAGCAGACACAATGAACAGACAATGAGTGGACACAATGAACAGAGACAGTGAACAGATTCAACATGCAGACAACGAGTAGACACAGAGAGCAAACAATGAGCAGACAGACAAGGGAACCATCTCACAGTGGTGGGAGTGGGGGAGTGACATAACATATTGAAAAAGAACCAGATCAAATGTCTATAGAAATAAAAAACATAGTAATCAAAATTTAAAAAGATAAACCTGCTCTTTATCTCCATGGAACATATTATGAGCATTTTGCCTTTTATTTTTGAAGATGAAGATGCTAAGTTAATGTAGCATGTATGTTGGGTACCAAACATACACGAGTAAAGCAAATTTATTATTCAAAGACTATTTTCATCAATAATTTATATTTAATAAAGAGTTAATAAAACTTCTTTATATAGAAGGAAATGTCGTTATTGTTTTGTGCCAACCTAATTATGATAGAGAGGGAGACAGTGATAATAATGATGGCAAACATTTTCAACCTGATTTGCTTGGTGTTTATTTTGACATTCATTTATCTCTTCAGATCTTTGAATGAATTTTAATAAATGACTGGTCACATTTGTGGTACCTTTATAATTCTCATGGTTATTGAGAGTTCCTTTTATGTTTTTTTTTTTTTTCGTTTTTTTATTTGAGAAGTTGTGAGTTAACAAAACGATCATGCATACCCTACAGGAGTCCCATACATCGTTCCATCAACACCACCTTACATTGTTGTGACACATTCATCACAAAGGGTGAAAGCACATCGTTAATATTGCTGCTATCTATATTCCACAGCTTATATTTAGTGTATTTTCCCACAAACCATGCAATTATTAACACCATGTATTAGTATTGTATATTCATTATAGCTCATTAGAGAACTGTCTCATATTTGCACTGTTAACCACAGTCCATCATTTACCATGGGGTTCACTGTGTTTTACGGTCCCACTTTCATCCAAAGTGTACCCTCAGTGGCTCTCAGTTTCATCAAGGAGCTGTGCTGTCATCAGCTCAGTCCATTTCAGAACATTTTCATTACTCCACAAGGAAAAATTCCGTACCCCCTTATAACCCCCCATTATTGACCCTTAGCATTGATATAATATCTTCTTTTCCAATGCTGTAAAAATATTATAATATTACTGTTAACTATAGTCTACACATTACATTAGTTATATTTTCTCATGTATTTCCATATTTTCAACACCCTGTAATAGCGGAATATTCTTGTATTTGTCTTATTAACCACAATCGTCATTTGACACCGAAATCACCAAACGACAGTTATACTGTCTTCAAGGGCTATTTTAATACAACTCTTAACTCTCAAGCTTGCTGTGAGAAGAGCTCAATAGATTTGCTTCATCCTACTGTTATTAAATGAGTAGCTTCATTTAATTTGTAAGGAATTATTTATTTACACCGTTTCTTTTGCTACTTGATAAAGAAATATTGCAGTTTTTAAAAAATGGTGGGAGTTCAGACAACCAAACAATACAGAGCAGAAAAAGAGCAGAAATGACATAGAAGTAATTACACTTGAATCTGACATCAATTTCTATAGCTAATGCAATATATTCGTGCAAAAGAGGGAGTAATGGTCTTTCATTTACCTTAATATTTATGATCATTATGAAAAATCACACAATCATATTTAGGGAACTCCCTGCTTTAAGCCATTGTAGGAGAAGCTTTTTACTTGAACTGCATTCCACTGGCTCGTTTCTGAACAAGTAATTTTTTTTCTTCACCACAAATATATGTTTGGGAAAAAATAATAATAAAATGCTACAAACAGCATTCTTTTTTATGTTTTACATGATGCACTTTCAAATAATAAATGCAACGCCAGCTATCGAATCAAACCATTCACTTACGACTTCTGCATCGCCTTTGGAGGTGAAAATTTCAGAAATTACTGGATGGAGCAGGTGCCCTTTAAACATATTTTATTGTTGAGTAAGACAATATGGAATTTGGTTTTAATTTTGCTCTCCTTAATTGAACCTGCATTGCCAAATGCCTTCTGTTTCTTAGTACTTTTTGTGATCGTGTTCTCTTTTTTCCAACTTACGCGGTCTAAACTTAGACTTACACGTTGTATTGTAAGCAGTATAAGGAAAACAAGTCAGTGGCATTATTGCTCGCTGGCCCTGAGCGCCACCACCTCTCACCTAAGAAGTGCGAGGGGAGATAGCTGCACAGCCTAAGCTCTGCTGAGCCTGGACTTGTCCTGGGAGTCGCCATTGTAGACTCAAGCCTGGATCACAGATGGATGTCCTTATCACCTCTCCCTCGTGGCTGACATTCTTTCAGGACCCCACAGCCGCTGCCCGCACACTGACCAACTAGGGCCAGCTCCCTTCTCCCCCACATGCCCCAGCATTTCCAGTCCCCCCTCATTCCCGACTGAGGCCACTACCAGCTGCTTCTCAGAACCCCCCTCCAGACAAACACAGTCTTTGGGTCGTGCTCTCTCTGCACATCCAGCAGAGCAGGGACTGAGTCAGAGCAGGTAGATGTTGGTCTGGGTGATGTCGAGATGCTTCTGGAGCTGCTCTGTCTGATAAAATAGCCCCGGCCATGCATGACTATTCAAATTGAAATTAATCTGATGTAAATAGAATTTAAAACTCAGTTCCTCGGTACCCCTAGCCACGTTTCAATACTCAGTAGTCACACGTGGCTCGTGGTTACCATATTGCCTAGCTCAGAAACAGCAAATCTCCACCATGGCCGGAACTTCTATGGGATCTAGGACAGCGTTGCTCTAGAAAGTGTCAGATTGCCTGCTGTTGATGGTTGTTGGGGGGAGGAGTTGCCCTAAATCAGTCTGAGCAGAGCAAGCCCTGTCTTGTTCTGGCTCTGTCACCAGGACGTCTGTCCTCTCTAGGCTGTCGTTTCCTTACCTGTGCGGGTTCCCCTAAGGTAGACTGTGGTCCATAAAGCAAGGTGGACAGGGTTCCCGTGGCTTGTGGATCATAGATTACACGTATTGGCTTTGACCTTTTGTAGAATTGCTTTGATTGAATTGAATTTGCATTATATCGTCTATTTATATAAGGACAATCATATGAGATTCAGAATTGCATTTTCAGGCGGTTTTTTTTTTTTGAACATTGTAAAAAAAAATGATATCACATAGTTTTCCCTTTATGAGGCACAATGGGAGACATTTCTGTCAAGTTCGAGACCAGGACAAAATGTGCTCCTCATAAGCAGCTAGTGGGTATTTAGGTTTTAAAACAATGTGCTTATTGTAACTAATCTCCATTTCCTCTTTGTTTTCGCTGCAAGGAAATTCAGAGCAATAACTTTAGAAGCAGTTGGGCTGAATCTTGTGGTATTCAGGTCTGTTCCTTAATTGCATCTCTAATAAAAGCTTTTAGGAAGTCACCAAAATATTTCTGGGAATGAATCGGAATTATTTTATTAATTCAAGGAAATTTATTTGCCAAATTCCACCACCTTCAAATACATCATGAGAATGCATATGCTAAAATCTGCACTAGGAAAGTTCATTCATTTTTAGAAGATATCCTTGCAAAGATGTGTGCCTCTGAACAGAATTTGACCTGAGATTTGGAAAGTTGGTAGAACATATTTATGGAGTACAATAAATGACTAAACTAGTGTGTCGGAAGTAATAAACTCAACTATTCTAAAGATTTAGAAGTGAAAATGCAACATTTCATTTTCAAGCAGAGGTTTTTTTTTTATTGTTTAATAACATTTAAAGTTCTACAACTGTCACACTAAAAGAGTACTCACCATTCCCACGATCACCCTGACCTCTATGATACCAAGGAATATATTAGTAAAAATAAAAGCATCTCATCCTTCAAAAACACTTCCATCCTTTTTTCTCTTTGTTCTGATCATTGTCAAAACATAGTTTGTTTTGTAAAAGGGTCTTTTTCAAATAAACATTTTCTAGAAGACTATAAACAGGATGACTTTCCTCTCAGAATTATATTGTCATGGTGTCAGACTTAAGAAGAAAGAAAATAAATGAAGAAAGAAAAATGAAAGTTGTAGAATCAAAAGTTGAAGATCCATACTAGAGTGAATCCAGACCTAGCACATAAGAGCTATCTGGAAATTACTGAATTCAATCCAGTTGAAGCAACAGAATTCTACTAGGCAAAATCTAGGAATTCCACCATAAGCATATGCCCTAATACTATATGACATATACTGCTTTCAAGAAGCATATTCACCTCCTCTTTATACTATATCATATAAAACAGCATTGACCATTGTATGAAACATCAGAGAATCTCTTCCTTTCATACTGGCAATGCAGATGAATGATTGTTAATATAGCTATACCTTTTTAACCATTTTGCAAAATAAAGGGCATAAGAGAGGCTTATGTAAATAATAATAAATAATACTTCTCAAGAACTTATTATGTGCTATGCACTGTGACCAATGTTTTAGGGGGATTCTTTAATGAGCTATTGAGTAGGTACTGTTTCTAGAAGAATCTTGGGATCCAACTTTCCTAGGGTCACAAGGTCTTTAAATGGTAGATGGAACTCCAAAGGAATGCTGACTGCAAAGCAAATGTTTTCAGCCTTCACCCTGAAAATCAGAGGGACCTGGATCTCATCACCACGTTCTACAGTGGAAGAGCCCTTCTGAGCTCCTTCTACCCTTTCTAGAGGGAACAAGAGCAAAAACCACACAATTAGAATAAATAGGTATACACACCAAGCCCTGGGGCAGATGTTTGCACAAATAACTGGGAGAATCCTAGCTTGGCTTCTTATCAGTTTGCTTTTCCCTGAAGAGAGAAATTTTTCTTACCAATGTGTTTTTCCATGCACATGATTAATTTGCCTATAGCATATTTAGTAATAATCATTTTAATTATCGAAGTATTCTGACAGCAGATAGCTGCGACCCAGCGTAAGCTCTGTTTCCTAGCTTTCTGCTTCTAATTCTTTTAAATAAGGATGAACAAAAGCTTTCTTATCAAAGTACTTCAGTATCTAATGATGAATGCAAAAAAACAATTACAAAGCTGCCTTTGTATCTAGCTTAAGAGGCCAGGCATTTTTTTCCCAATGAAGCCTCTATCCACATTTAAAGACCTGATTTAAATGCAGTTTCTATATAGAAAAATGAAGAAATCATATCTGGACCAACATTTCAACATTCAAAAATACTTAAATGCTAACCACTGGCCTGGCATGTCTTTCTGTATTACAGTTCACTTTATATAAGAAGATGCCTTAATTATCCATAAAATTTACACCTCTTGACTCATCACCCTTTCTGGTTGAATGGAAGTGGTTGGGGTGGAGGGATGGAGCCTCTTCTCCTTCCTTCTGGGTTTGGGATCTAAACTAGAGCATCTCAGCTTGAAGGTTCAAGGCTCTGTGGGCTGCTCAACCCTCTGCCGGAGCACTAGGGGTGTGGCTGAGAGGATGGGCCGCCCCCTTGAGAAGGCAAGATGCCTGGCTGGACTTTCTCAGTCCTTAGGTGCTGGCAGCCACTTCCCACCTTACAGAGGTGCTCAGCAGCCTGTAAGACTGCTGGGAAAGCAGCACCCACAGCAGCTATACTTCAAGGACTTTATAATAGGTTTTGACTGTCTTGTGATCCTCCTCCACCATATATAAGCTCAGGCTTTTATAACTTATTCCATCTGGAAGTAAGGGAGGGTCTGGGTTTTGGTTTAAGGTTGCCATTGCTGTTTATAAATCTCATTGATCCATTGCCGTTTGCAAAAATATATATAATCTTCCTCTGTTTAGACACTGTGACAGTTTGAGCTTATGTTTGTGACTTCCAAAAAGAGAAAGATTATGTTTGTAAACTAATCTATTCCTCTGGATGGGATACCCTTTGATTATATTGGATTCAGTCAAGGGGTCCTTGGTTAGATTACTTTTAAGATTGCTTTGAGAGCTTTCTTTGATTCAAACACATCAGTAGGGCGTGACTCACGTTGAGTCCCCATCCCCTGGGTGGGTCTGATATAAAATGGAAACTCACTCAAGATAGACACATGGAAAGAGAGAGAGCTCTGTCATTTTTTATTCCGAGCGCCCAGGGAGAGACGAGCCACTCACCTGATAGTTTGCAGCTGAACTTGGGTAGAGAACAGAACAGCTAAGACTGATATAGAGAGTCCAGGAAGAAACAAGCCCTATACCAGGAGAGAGAGGAAGCCCTGAGAGATGAGCCCTATGCCAGCCTACAGCTGAGAGAGAGGAAGCCCAGAAGAGAAGGCCGAACTCTTGCAGAGATCAGTGGCCATCTTGCTGCTTCTACACGTGGCAACCGACTTTGGTGAGAAAGCAGCCTTGAGTTGGACTCTTTAGGGCCTTGTAACTGTAAGCTTTTACCCCCAAATAAATACCCTTTATAAAAGCCAACAGATTTCCGGTACTTTGCATCAGCACCCCTTTGGCTGACTGATGCAGACACATTTATCTTATTAACATTTGTTGGACTTCCCTTTACCTTTGCTACTTTGCTATTCCCTCTGGAAGGTGAAGGGAATTAGTTTTCACTGAGCTCCCCACCCTCCTCTTCCTCTAGTCCGAAGAAGAAAATAACTCAGCTCTAGGCTATCAGCTACCGGCCAGCAAGGATTGCAGAAATTATTCCCACTCCCTGCATCAACCTTCAGCCTCCTCCCTCCCACTCTCAACCTATGCCTACCTGCTCAAAAGAAAGTGTGTTGACAAACATGGACAGGACTCACCACACACCTTGACTTTGGAAAGCCTGGCAGGTCTGCCATAGGGGAGTCTATGGAACATAAAACACTTTCATGTATGGGTCCCTAAGGGGACTTTCTCTGAGGGTTTGCTATAGAAGGGCCCTCAGCAGACTTAGATGGCTCTTTCCAAGCAAGGAGGCAGATCAAAAGCAAAATGATCAAACAGAGCCTTCACAAAGACATAGCGCCTGAGTGCAGTGGAGTGTGATTGTGGAAGCTCTGCTTAGGTATCAGCTCCTCAGGGAATCAGGCATAAAGGCAAATTTCATTGCCGTAATGGGGGGGGGGGAGAAATCCATTGATTTACATGGTTCTGGAATGCAACTACCCAGATGAAAGTGCACAACGGAAATAAGAACTAACATGATTCTCCACCTAGCGTGTCCCTCCTCCTCCCTTCATGCATGTGGGTTTGGGAGAAAATGGGATTTGTAGATGAGGGATGGAGAAGACAAAATCATTCAATTCCATGTGGCCCCACCCCTTGGAAATATCCAGCTATACCCCAGTGTAAGTGGGAAGAAGATCCCTTGCCCACCTAGCCGTCCTCATCCTGGTTCTAGTCTACCTTTTTAACCAATACGTGAATTAAGATAAATGGCTTCTTTTCCCTGCTCGGCATCACCTCCTTCTTGTGTTTGGAGAATTGCTTACATAGTAAGTCTTGTTGGCAAGTGGAGCTTACCTCCAATAATTGATTCTGAAAGGACCAGATCCATCCTTCCCCAGGCTTCCTTGCACTAGAGGGTGAGTAAGTGACTGGGCTCTGCCTATTAGCCTCACACACCTGGCTTGGAGTCAGAGGACAGGGACTCCCAGAAATGACCAACGCAAACCCCTTCTTGTGGTAGATCAACAGCAGCAGCAGCTCTGGGCTCCAGAGGCCACTGGCAGCCCTCATGTTTGCAGCCCCAGACCAGGGTCAGAGGTTGGACTGGCAAGGTGACCAGGCTGTGGGGACAGCCACGCCCTTAACAGTGGCTTTTGTTGCATCTGTCCTGCTTCTCGGGCTACTTTTCCCTGCCTGAGCCCCAGGTTCCATGGCCTTCCATGGCCTTCTTAAGGAGCCTATGAACTATGCAGAAGATTTGCAATCAACGGCTTTTCTAATGAAATCAGCCAGAGTTGATTTTGTGGCTTTCAACTAAGAGCCTTCACTGACAGCATGCTTTTCAAATCAACTAAATGCATGAAGTTGGAAGGGAAGCAATCTATTAGATGGCAGAAATGAGATATAAACGATCTTTGTGAGCTGGAACCTAATCAGATGACATCAAACATGGGTGGGCTTGTGTGCTTAAAGTTGGGTCCAAAATGTCAACTCTGTGAAGTTCAAGTTGAGCAATATTTTTCCACCTTGAGTAATGTACAGACACTTTTCAGAAAAAAAAGGGCTCTTCAGGGCTGATTCAAAATATATATTTTTTATCATATTGATACTCAAATGTAAAGAAAATAAAATTAGGTATAAATGCCTTAAGATCATGGCTCTTTTTGAGACATAAAACCAAGACAAATTTACAAATTAATTGCAAACAGAACTACAAGAGCAGCAACATTCAAATTAACATCATTAGTGTAATGTGAGCGATGATGATGTTTTGTTGAAAGTGGATCATTGCTCACAAGACAACTCAGGCACCAGTGGCTAAGGCACGGGGTGAAGTGGGGACTGGCCTGAAGATATCTCCTAGCTAGGAAGCCACTGAGCTCGGCACCTTCACCCTCATTTCAGCTTCCTCCTAACTTAGAGCCAAAGGATTCTCTCCAGATCGCTAGGCTTCTGTCTTGTTTCCCTGATTTACACAAAAGTTTCTCCCTGCCCTGAAACAACCCTTCCTTAACTGATCTCCAACATGTTGGGATTGAGGTCATTGGCTCAGTGTGAAGCTGATGTTGATCCCTGTTCAAACCAACTGAGGCCAGGAGGCAAGATGAAATAGTGCCCAGATGAAGGACCCTCAGATTTCATGAGGACTGGAAGGCGCAGTTCATAGAAGAGTGGTACTAGACAGCCATTTAAGAGAGCAATACGGCAGAGCTAAGTCATATGTCACTCAACTATTCCACACTGGTACAAACGACATGGAAGAGCTCTTGACGCCCATCCGGCGGTATATCTGAGGACCTTCACTGAAGCACTGTTTGTGGTGGCAGGCATTGGACCTGGATTGCATCCCTGGGAAAGTGACCCTAGATGGACGCCCAGCATGGGATACCATGCAAAAATTACAACCAATGCAAGTTCACATATTAACACACATGGACCTAAGAACCACGGTTGGAACTGGAATGATATTTAAAATATTCTTCCCATAAATTAAAGATGCCTACACTAGCAATATACATATTTTTCTGGAATGCGTGCAAGTACAAAGATGCATATTAAACAAATTTAAATGTTTGCCTGTAATAGTGGGCCAGGAATGATAGTGGGATACGCTGGCCAAAGGGATTAAATATGAAAGCAAAGAAACTCATTAACTCACTGACTCACCAACAAGCAAGAGAAAACCTCATATGGACTCATGATGATAATGTCCAGAAACATTAGTGCTTACTGAATGCTTAAGTCAGCCCTCTGTATCCCAGGCAAAAAGAACGAGAGAGGGAGAAGAAGAAGGGAGGAGAAAGTAGAGGAGGGAGGGTGGGAGGAAGAATGAAAAATAGTGCTGGATACTACAGGTGTCATCACACTGGCAACTTAGAAAGATTCTTTTCAAATCTGATTTCACATGGTGTGAAAAAGTATTTTGAAAGTTGCAATCAGAAAATCCAGCTTTTAAAAGGGCAATAGAAATATTCTTTGATAGAGTAAAGAAGAGCTATAGGACTTCAGCGGTGCCTACCAAGAGCCTGCCTTATGCCTCAGAAATCCACCTCTTAAAAAGTAACCCTGCTGTGACTCTGACTTTGACTTGTCCAAATGCAAGTCTACCGTGCCTGATGGGAGCGTAATGAACGCGAAATTATTCTTTATTGCATAATAAGTTTGTAGGCAGCTTTATCTTTTCAAGCCAGAATAGGCTGTGCTATTTCAGTTACATTTGAGTGAAATACCCTAGTCATGATTCATGAAAACATTTCATTAACTGATTATAGATCTTGTCGCTTCAGCGGGGGAACTAAGAAGTGCACTTCTGACCTAAAAATCCTTCGGTAGAGATTGAGTGACATACCAAGTGTTACAATTCCCCATTCAATTGCCAGTAAGAGATGCAAAGAAAGTGACATTTCTTTCTAAGCAGACATCCACCACATATTAAATAAGGAGATGATTTCCATTGTTATCTTAGGATCTATGAAAATCTTTTCAAGACTTTGCAAATAAGTTTCTAAAGTAGTGCTTCTGTGTGCACAAGAATCAACACCAGTTGATTTTTAACTCCAATGCATTGCTATTGTTAAATAAACTATGGTTAAATATGGTTTGGCCTTGAACTGAGCTTTCACCTTAAATTAAATGAATGAGAAAAATACTTAATCCCAATGTGCAAATACAATATATGACACCTCTTAGCTGCAAGAAATTGTCATCTTCTACCTTAAAACGTATCTCATTTCTGATCCATCCTAGAAAAAGCTGGCCTGTTTGTGTATATATCTCTTCCATTATTCATGATATCAATATTTTGCTTACATGGCCATATGCTCTCCCACGTGTCCCAGACCCCTTGCTCTTAGATGGAGCTCTGTGAGTTTCTCTGCCCAAAGACCTTGAGTGGAAATGATGAGCATCACATTCGATCCGAGGTACTTAAGACCTGGAGAACATTCTCCACCCTCTTTCTTCACGGGGACAGTGCCCATGGAGCTCACGTGTGAGATGTTGGGTCTCTAGGAGATGGTGAGGAGCAGCATTTCCTGCCAACCAGCACTGGCTAAGCCACCTGAATGAGAAATAAATCTTTGCTTTATTAAGCCCCTGAGATTTGGGGGTTACTTGGTTACTGCAGCATATCCTACTCTATTCTGACTGATATTCATACTGAATGACTTAATTCACGAGTAATCTGATTTTTCACTTCCTCGGAAAAACAAAACAAAAACAAATTAAAAGGTAAATGGCAGGGTCAAAGTTCAGCAACAATTTAGAAATACAGAAAAAAAATGTTTGAGGCTGTATCATAGGTGATTAGAAGAAAAGCACAGGGGTAAGGCTTCAAGTTCAGAGGCTGTGTCCCTCGGCTTCAAGGCTAGGGTGAGAACTCACAAAAGAAGATATAATTTGAGCTAAGCCTTAAAAGCTAGACCATATTTGAAGAGACTGGGGCTGGAATGTGAGTAAAAATCTATTATTAAGGATGGGCTTGGAAGAATCCAAAGACAGTAGAAGAAGAGGTTCATTTACAAGTACAATTGGAAATAAGGTTTGAAAGTATTTATATACCAGATTATGAAGCCCATTGAAAATCAAGGCAATAAGGAATAACTTGGCTTTTCAAATATTAGACCGTACTAGAGATAGATTGAGAGAGAGAGAGAACAGAGAGAGAGAACTTTCTGAGTACTAAATACTTTCCTCTTTCAGCTGTAGGTGAAAGTGGTTTTAGGTCTATTAACTGACATCACTGTTCATGGGAGACTTGAATGGTGGCTTGAGTGGAAACAGGAGGTTGGGAAGTCTTTCTCCAGGGGGCAAGGTGCACTGGGCTGTGGTAATGGACATGAAAGGAAGGGAGAGGCATGAAAGGCACCACAAAGATGCAGAAAGCCAAGGGGAAGGGCGACTATCAAATCATTCATTCATTCACTCATTCTTTCATTCATTCTACAAATATTTCTTAAATACCTACCTTCTGCCAGGCACTCTCCTAGGCTCCTAAATACAACAGTGATCAAAACAACATCCTTGCTGGTATGGAATTTACAAGCTATTGGGGGGAAACAGATAATAAGCAGATAAATTACCATAGATGATGTAAGGTGCTGATAAAGAGAGATAAGGAAAGGAAACTGGGTAAGGAGATAAAGAAGGCCATGGCTCTTTTAGTTAGAGTGAGTAGAGGAGGCCCCATTGATATGGTTACAAGTGAGCAGGTGACTGAACCAACTGAGGAAGCAAACCATGTGAATATCTGGCGAAGAGAATTTAGGAAAGAGACTGCTAAGTATGAATGTGTGACATGGGAGTGTGCTTGAGAAGCCACTAAGGCTGAAGAATAAGCAAGAGTACAGGCCTGGGAGATGAAATAAGAGACAGCCATGGGGCCAAATCATATTGGCCCTTGTGTGCCATATAAAGACTTGTACCTCATTCTGGGTGGGGAACATGTGCAAGTAAGCAGAGGAGTGGTATGATCTTACTTCCACTTAAAAATATTAATTCTAGCTCTTACGTGAAGGATAGACTGTAGGGAGGAAGAACGGAACTGGAGAGACCAGAGAAATTTGTCTCAGGAAGCCAAGCAAGAAATGGACATGGCTTGGATGAGGATGATAGCAGTGGAGCTAGTGAGAAAGGTCAGATTTGGAATGTGTTTTGAAGATAAAACTGGCAAGATTTACTAATGAATTTTACTTAGGATGTGAGAGGAAGAAAGGAAACAAGAATGACCACAAGGTCTCTGAGTAATGTGAAGAATTGAGTTCTGGAAGATTCTGGAAGAAGTGAATCAAGAGTTCTTTCCTTGACGGGTGAAATTTAAGATGCCTTTTAAACATCCAAGTGGACACATCAGGTAGGAAGTTGGATATAGTATCTAGAGTTTAGGAAAGAGAGACAGGCTGGAGATGTAAATTTGGGAGTTGCCAGTGGATAGTAATAAAAGTCACAAGAGTGAACAAGACCACTCAGGGAATGAATACATAAGGAAAACGTTTGCCTCTACCATGTAGAGGTCAAGCAGATGAGGAGGACTGAGTAGAGGAGGTTGAGAAGTAGTGGCCAGTGGGGTAGGAGAAGATCCAAGAATGTGATTTCCTGGAAGTCAAGTGAAGAAAGTGATACAAGCAGAAGGGAGTGATCAACTGCATCTTCTGTTTCTGAAAGGTCAAGCAAACGAGGACCAAGAACAGATCACTGAGCTTGACCTTGCAGAAGACTTTGATGATCCTTATCAGGGTCATCCTCAAGGAGTGGGGCAGACAAAGGTCTGTTTGGGTTGTGTTGAAGAGAGAACTCTAGCAAGGTGTTTTGTTATAAAGGGAAGCAGAGAAAAGGAGCATAGCCTGGATGGGATGTGGGCTTCCAGGGATTTTAATGGGAGATATTATAGCGATTTTTTTATACTGATGGGAATAATCTAGCACAGGGGAAAACTGACAGTGCAAGAGAAAGAAGAAGCAATTACAGAAGAAAAATCCTTGAATAGGCAGGAGGCAATAGGGTACAGAGAACCACAGGAACGTGTGTTAAATATGTCAATTATATCGGATAATTTGAGGGATTATCTAGGCTCTGTTTGTTTCATGTTTCAAGTTAACAATGGAGGCTTTGAATGTTATCTATACTTTCTCTCTATTTTTAACTAAATTGAATTTGTGTCTAATACCTCTTGTTGCCAATTATGATGAAAAAATGCCCAATAATAGCCTTTTCAATTACATATTATTTAATCCTTTAAATGGTTTGGGGATGAGGGTGGGGGAATAATGTGGGAGAGTGGATAGGAATAAATTTCAGGGATATAAATGTGGTTTAATTGATGATCTAAGGAAATCTGCTGCTTTATCCCATGGTCTAATGAATACATCTGAGGAGATTAAATTCTGCTTTATGCATATCACACCACCTTCCACAACCTTCCATTGTTCTGGACATGTAGGGTTGTTTTCATCATGGATTCTATATCTGAACTTTTCAATTTGTCTCCCAACTCCTCCAACTCTTATTTATATAACTTTGGGCATTGCCACCTCCTTTGCAAAATGGAGGTGGCAATACTTCCCTATCAGGTTTAGTTTTATGACTAAGTAAAATATGTGTAGACTGTTTAAGCTGAGATTGGGGCAATAGGAAGTGCTCAGTAAATATTAGCTGATATTATACCAGCTCTTATTGACTTACAGGACATTGGAGTGGCCTACTCTACATTTTTTCCATTCTCCCGCTGGAGAAAAATCATATGGGTTTGGTGATACTGAGACCACCTCTAACTCCTGGGGTAAACTCTGGTAGAAAATTGGCATTTTCTACCCCTTGTCACAGTCATTGGTTCAGGTGTGAAAAGGCCCTTTTACAGTGATTAAGTGGAGAGTCCCTCCTCCTCCTCCTCCTTCCCCTCTCCCCTCCTCCTTCTCCTCCTCCCCCTTCACCCCCACTTCCTCCTTTCTCATGTATGTAGTCCTAGGAGCATCTGGAAGCCACACTGTAGGCGGGAGAGGATGAAGCCAGCACTATAGACAGGACCTCAAGATGAAGCTGACACTATGAAAGACAGAGGATAGAGATAGATAGGAACTGGATCCATGATGGAACTTTTTCTTTCTTTATTACAGAAGTTGTGAGTTTACAGAAAAACCACACATAAACTACAGGATTCCCATAGGTATTAGTCAGCCAAAGGGGTGCTGATGCAAAGTACCAGAAATCTGTTGGGTTTTATAAAGGGTATTTATTGGGGTAAAAGCTCAATTACAAAGCCCTAAAGAGTCCAACTCAAGGTACCATAGAAGGTATTTTCTCACCCAAGTTGCCACGTGTTGAAGTAAGATGGCAGGCCTGGTCTCTCCTTCCTTCTTCCTCTTAAGGCTCCGTGGTCCCAGCTTCTTCTGATATCAGCTGTAGGATAACATTGCTGAGGGCAACACAACACAGTGGATAAGACACAGACTCTTGGACCTAATTGCCTGGGTTCATACTACTTGCTTTGTGTCCTTGGGAAGATACTAAATTTCTCAGATTTCCAATTTGTGTAATGCAGAAGCTAATAAAAGTACATGATTCATAGGGTTAAATAAGTCTCTATGAGAAAAGGAAGTGCTTACAAAGGTACAACGTGTTTGCTATCATAATATTTTTCTCCACTATTATTATTTCTAATGATATAAGTAAAACAGATTAGTTTTAGGAAAAAATATATATATAAATTTCAAATAGCAAAAAGGAAAAAAAAAAGAAAAATCTCAATCCCTTCACCTAGAAATAATTACTGTTAACATCGTGCTGTGGTGTCCTAAGATAATCACTTATACCTTTATTTTAGATGATTTCCTTAGATCACTTTTCAGAGGATAAAAGATCTTTTTTTTATACAACACTCTGATTTTCTTTAAGAAATAACTTTTTTGAAGAGGTATTACCTGTAAATGGCTGAAAGTCAAAAGGTATAAAAAGGTATACATAGGGAGCCAATGTGGCTCAGTGGTTGAGTGCTGGCTCCCCACATACGAGGTCCCAGGTTCAATCCTTGGCCCCGGTACCTCAAAAAATAAAATAAAATAAAAGGTTCTATGTTGGAAAGTGAAGTTCTCTCCCTCCCCAGGCACCCATCCCCGTCCCCCTCCCTTTTTTGGTTACAATACTTTTCTAATGGAAATACGCAGTTTTTTAAAAATCATACTCATTTACTCTTAAAAAAATAGAAGGCAACGCCTGACCAGCTGTTTACTTTTTCTAGTCAGTGCAGTATTTGAGAAAAGGAGCAGTGATCTCTGGCTTTCTAAGACATACCTTAGAAGGAAAGAGGAAAGGCCTACCCTAATCTAGAGAATTCTCAAATTGTGAATTTATAATCTGGGGGCAGGAGGGGATCGCTGGACAGAATCTTCCTTGAAATCTCTCTCGAGATCAGATTTCAGGGTTGGTGAACTCCCCTCCTCTAGATGATACAAGGGTCTGAATCAATAGTTCTTTTTTTAACCCATAACATGGACTTTTTCTCTTATCATCAGAGTATTAGATGCTCATTTCCTTAAAAATTAAGGAAACATATCCAAGTATAAATAATAAAAAGAAAAGTTAAAACAGCTTGTCATCCTGACATTTATGTAATAATTGTTTAATCCTTAAACATTATTATGGCCATGGAACTAATAATTTAAAATGAACCATTCAGGTCAAATTAAACAGGAAAGTTAATATTGTATCTAAAAATCACAATAATGAAAAGGGCATTGAAAAGGTCTCAGATGAATACAGACATTATGGTAAATAATTTCTAACATTTCTTAACAAGCAGGATTTGGCATAATATTTGGATTAGTTTATATTTCCTTTACTCTGTATCTTTTCTTGACTGGGATATAAGCATTTGGGAATGATAAATATCCTCCTTGAGGGATGAATTTTAAAGCAAATTGCCCATGCCTAATGATTTATCATGTGTAAAAACTAGTCTCAATGGGTAATTACTGGCATTTTGGTTTGCTGCTCTCATTACATGTGGCACGTGGAGTTTGCCCCTAAGTTGCTTTTCTTTGTCTCAGTTTTTTTTCATCTAGCAATCAGAAACCAAGATTGTCACTTCACAGAGTGAAAGAAGACATAAAAGTTTAAACTGTAGTCATCAGATTCCAATATTTGGAAATTATGATTAAGTGTAGACAAGAGCTGATTTTCTTAAATAAGTCAGTCTTCTTTTACTGCTAGTAGAAATCAATAGTTTAATCAGGAAAAAAATTTTAAATATAATAACAAGCATGCCTTACATAGTTTTAGAATCTTATTTGATGATTAAAAATAATCATTTTTATCTTAATTTATGCTATGCATAAATACCTTAAGGTATTAATACTATTTTAAATGAAATATTTTGTTTTTTTCCTCCCAACTAATGCAAAATAGTGAGATTTTTACTATATTGCTTGCCAGGATATTTGCCTTTGTTTTTCTTTTATATCTTTTCTAAATTACACAAGAATATGTGCCCATTGTAGAAAAATTAGGAAATATAATTAAGTTTTGAAAAATTTAAAAGACTTGGAGGTCTGAACTTGGACCATAGATGAGTAAAAAACTGAAGGCATTAATAAGAAATATTCCAATTAAATTCAAGTTCATTTTCCAGGATTTAGTTAGGTACTTAGAACACACAGATTTATCATTCCATATTCATTTGATTTTAAAATGATTGCATGTTAAATGTGACTATCTGAGTTGCTATTTGAGAAGATGGAAACCTCTGAAGTTGACTAATTCAACCCACAAGCTGAGCTAGATCTAATTAGTCAGAAACAAGTGCCTTGTAATTCCATTTGTAAAATATCCATGGGAAAAGATTCCCAGTTTGCCCAATAATCTGCTACTAAATTTCCTTCCTGCTCTTAATAGCTCTGTCATAAAGAAGCCCTTCATTACAGTTAATTCAAATCTCTTAAGCCATAACTTAACCCCATTTTATCTCCTGGGATCAGTTTGCTTGAATCTATTGCCTTTGGCTTTCACTTCTATCAAGGCACACGGCTTGCTTTCTAGGCTGTTCTGGTTTTTTCCTGATAGCAATAATCCACCTGTGCTTATTTGTTTGGTAGGGGACAATGATTTGAATTCCGTACACACAACAAAAGTTTGGAAATTCTACTTTCAAACTCACTTTCTAAGAGGGTCATGACCAGTGGGTGCCTATTTCTTTTTTAATTTGTGAAACTTTGTAAAACTCACAAGATGTGCACAAATACATTCTTACTGTATAAGAGACAAAAACATTAAAGTATGTAGAGGAAAACATTAAAGCTTCCTCCCACCTCCCACTCTACTGCTTTCCCAACAACATTTTTATTGTCTTGGTTTGCAGTGTATATCCTAGGCATTCTATCAGTCTGCTTGGAATTTTTTTGCCCCAAGACTCAATTGGCCTTGTTTTCTCTGTTTTTGTGGCACTTGGAGAATACAGATCTATAGACGTGCTATTTGATCCAGTCTTTGTGTCATATCTAAAAGTTATATTAAAACATGAAATATAACATCTTGAATCATATCAATGATCCATTGAGTTCACTTTTCTGTCTCTAGTAATTGAACCCACACTGAATCATCCAGGAAAGCATGACAAATATTCTTAGTGAAACCCCACTTCTCCCAAAAATGTCAGATACAACTTCAATTATCCTTCATAGACCTGTTACATTTAAATGATCCTTCACAGCTGAAAGGGACCCCCAAACCAGCTGAGTGGCCTTGAAAATGTCACATAACCTCAGTGGCCTTATTTTCATCATGTCTAAATCGGAAGTCAGGTTATATGATTTCTAAATTTCCTTCTTACTTCTAAATTCTCTTAAACACTTTACTTTCTTCACCCAAAAGGCCAAAAATAAAATGATGACATTAGCAAGAATATCCAATTGAGACGCAGACAGTGTTGTCCCACTTGAGGAAGTTTTCTGCCTTGTTTTCTTATTTAAAATATTAATCTGGAGACCTCAGTGTCAATTGCTATTATTTGGCATTTGAAATCAATTACCGGAAAATGATTCCTATTCTGGGGCCACAATGAACCAAGGGATTTATATGGTTAAGACCCAAGGAGGGCCACAGCCAAGGGGAGAGGCTGGATCCTATTTGGGGAGAGAAGTCAAAGCCCAAAGTCAAGAAAAATATATCAGACATCAAGTCCCACAAATGAGGCAAGGGCATAATGAGGAAAGAAAATCATATTTCAAAAAAGACCAGAAGCAGACATGGTTTCAGAGTGGGAGGAAGGGTAGTGCCATAGTTGACAATGTGAAACTATTCGAGTTCTGTATTAGCTATTGATTGCTGTGTAACGAATTGCCCGAGTTTGCAGCTTAAGACAACAAGAATTTTCTCACATAGTTTATGAGGGTCAGTACCTGGAAGTGATTTAGCTGGATGGTTCTGGCTCGGGGTCTCTCATGAGGTTGAAGTCAAACTGCCAGCTGGCAAGCTGTGGTCATCTGAAGTCATGACTGGGGCTGTGGGCAGGACGTGTCCTCTGTGCAAGATTGCACTCAAGATGATTTCCCCGAGTTGAGTGATCCGAGAGTGAGAATGCCAGAGAACCACCAACTCAGAAGCCACGGTGTCTTTTATAACCTAATATTTTATAACCTAAAGTGAGATACAACCCTTTCCACCTTATTCTATTGGCCACATGCACCAACCCCAGTACCACGTGGAAGGGGACTGCACAGGGTGTGAATAGCAGGGACCATTTGGGTAATCTTAGGGAATGTTTCCACAAGTCCCATATTGTAGCCCATCTGTTTGGGGGTGGCTTTACTGACATTAAGGAAAGGAAAAACTCAGTGTGGGCTTATAAATCTGAATGAAAGCTTCACAGTAGCCTGAGTTGATAGGCTTAGAGGTAACTAAGAAGACATGGACAGTTATCTTCATGAAAAAAAGTTAACAGAATAGAACAGGAATTGTTGAGCTCTTTCTTTAAAGGGACAGATAATAAATATTTCAGGCTTTGTGGGACATACAGTCTCCGTCGAAATTACTCAACTCTACCATCGTAGCTTGAGAGCAGCCATGGACAAGGTAAAAACGAATCAGTGTGGCTGTGTTCCAATGAAACTTTATTTATGGACACTTAAAAGTTGAATTTTAGATAATTTTCATGCATCATAAAATATTCTTCTTCTTTGATTGGTTCTCTTTTTGTCCCCAACCACTTAAAAATGTAAAAATCATTCTTAGCTCACAGGTCATACAAAAACAGATTGCTGGTCAGATTTGGCCTCAGGGCCATAGTTTATGGATCCCACAGAAAGAAGAAATCTGGATGGCTGAGGCTAAGTAAGATATAATTGAAACAGGTGTGATGGGCTCAAAGAGCAAAGGGCTGTTTTTCAAGATAAGTTTTAATCATAATTATATAATGAATATTTGATGTTCCTCTTCAAGTAATCATGTTCTGAAGTATGTAAGACCCCCTAAAAATGTTTATAAGCAAATTTAAAGTCCTAAGGTTTAATTAGGAGTTTTGGAGGAAATGAAACTAGATATGGAAGGGACCAAGGCTTTAATAAAATCTTGTATCATCTTTTAAAAACAGAAATCTGGAAAGATTCTTAGTAAACTATGTAAATATTTCATATGATCATAGTTACTCGTTGAAATTCTTTTCCCCCATGCTTTATAAAAATGATTAGAAAATAATTTGACATATAATTAGGAGACTGTGTGCCATTTAAGTTAAATTCATCTGACTAGTGTAAGCAAAGAAAGCTACAGGAGTATGAGATTAGGAACTAATCTTTAAAGGACTGAACTTTTCAGATCAATGTGGCCCTAAAGAATGGACGCTTTTAATATATGAATCAACCTTAGTAAAATTATAAGCCACAGAATGACAAAACCGTGAAGTAAACATCCTCAATCGTGTTTTGATGGTTTAGGGAGAAAGCTAGGGCTGATGTCTCAACTCTTGCTCTTTTACGTTTTATTTCACCTTTTAAAAAGATAAGGAATACAAGAAGAAATGTGACTAATGTTTATTATCTGTGTTTTTCAAATCAGGGAAAAAATGAAATCAGTCTGTTTCCTTGTATAAGTACTTAGATTTTATTTCCAGAGCATATTGAATGTGTCTCTCTGTAATACAATAATAGGGCGATAAGACATCTGCTGTGTATCCTTGAAACATAAAGTCCCCTGAGTCATTTGCAGGGTGATTTGACCCAGAAGTGTCCCTGAACTGACCAAATCACCAACCAACTATATTAGCCCCATTCTCAGTTTTACGTATTCACTCACTCCTTCAAAAATCTACCACTGAGTTCCCATTATGTTCCCAGCCCTGGAGTTAGTATATAAGACATGTTTTCTTAAGAGCTTACAGTTTTGAACAAGGAAATGAGGCTTAAATGTATGAGTTGTTAAATAACAATACAAAATAGCAAATAATGCTACCAACAACAATTTTAGATGTTCAGTGAGGGGAGAACGCTGAATGAATGAAGGTATGTGAAAACAGTTTTAGGGGCAATGGGACTTGTGTTGGGCTTTAAAAAATGGGCAAGAATGAAGGGATTTGATTGAGTGACCTTTATAGCCCTTTCCAGTTTCAAATTCTGTGACATAATTTGCTGTGGCAGAGAGGTGAGGGCTTTGCATGCTAGTGGCAGAGCCAGCTCCTCTCTTGCCACTTTCCAAGATGAGAGCTTCTACCCAGTGCAAATATGACCCGACTGATCTCAGAAAGACCTCAGAGCTCCCTCATCTCTAATGAGGTTTCTCTGGGTTGTGCAGTGGGAGAAATTCAAGTCACCGGTTTGCTCTTTCCCTGATAGCAATAAAATACAGTACCTTTTTCATTGCCTTTATCTTTGTTGTTTTTAAATGTAGGCAGTAGTCAAAGCTAAAGAAAGCCCAATAGCACAATGGATTGTAATTGTATTGTATTGTATTGTATGGTATTGTATTGTATTGTATTGCACTGATTAGTAACTGAACCTAATATTTATTTTTATATACATAACTGCTATGCCAAAAAAAAAAAAGTCTGCTTCAATAAATGAGAAAAATCCCAGATTTTGAAATAGCACTGTCTTAGTTTCCTGGCTGCTATGATAAAGACCACACAATGGATTGGTTTAACAACAGGAATTTATTGTCTCACAGTTTTGGAGGCTGGAAGGCTTGCTTCCTCCCGGGTCGATAGCCTTCTTGAAGGCTGGCAACTCTTGGGGATCCCCTGGCTTTCCCATCACGTGGCAACATCCCCTCTCTTCTCTTCCAGGTTCTGTTGACTTGTAGCTTCTTGTTCGTGTACTTCTCTTTATAAAGCCTCCAATAATAGGTTTTAAGTTTCAACCTCATTCAGTAGGGCCACAGCTCACCTTTAAAATATATATATATATATAAAATAACATTTATGTAAGAAAATGCACATATATGCATATGTATTTATATATCATTTTACAAATATTGGTGTGTACTGTGAAAAATCTTGATTTTTACGAACAATAAAAAATTTAAAAAATTAAAAATAAATAAAAAAACCCATGTCACATATTAGAAATTAAAAAAAAAAAATCTTCAAACAGTCCTATTTACAATGGGTTTCCTCCTACAGGAATGGATTACATACCCCTTTCTCCCCACCCCACCCCCAGGGAACATAATTCAACCTACCACAGAACTTATCGTGGTTATCTTTTAATTACCCCAATCGGAGATTTACATCATGAGGGAAAAAAATTTTTAATTGCTCAATAGCATTCTTAGTGCCGGTCACTGTCCCGACGATGGCAAGGAGCTGTGTCAAAACGACAGCTTCCCGCCGAACTGAGGTGGATACGTCAGACCAAAGAAAGACTCGGACAAGTCCAGCTTGGTGAGTAGTAATGAGCATTTATTTAGGGGGCTTACGTGGGGTCCTCATCCTCAGCTGCAGGAGGAGAGGCAGCATTTACCGAGCTCGATTGTCCACACTTACTGCCAGAGGAAAGGGGTCTTTTATGGGGCAAGTTTATGTGAAGCTGACACGGCGAGCTGTCTTCTAAAGAATGCAATATGTTGCTCAAGAACCAAAGGTACATAACTTGACAGTAATTATCAAGACACACGGGG